>CM033280.1:40430081-40487521 GCA_019343175.1 Oedothorax gibbosus
AAGAGATAGTCGTTGTAAGAAATAAAGTTGTTAAAAGATTCACATGCCGTGACCAGGATTCGAACCTGGGTTATTGCGGCCACAACGCAATGTACTAACCACTATACGATCACGGCCACGTCAACCCCACGTCCAAATGCCTTTATAAAACATCTTCACAATACATTTCAATAAAAAGAGATCGTCGTTGTAAGAAATAAAGTTGTTAAAAGATTCACATGCCGTGACCAGGATTCGAACCTGGGTTATTGCGGCCACAACGCAATGTACTAACCACTATACGATCACGGCCACGTCAACCCCACGTCCAAATGCCTTTATAAAACATCTTAACAATACATTTCAATAAAAAGAGATAGTCGTTGTAAGAAATAAAGTTGTTAAAAGATTCACATGCCGTGACCAGGATTCGAACCTGGGTTATTGCGGCCACAACGCAATGTACTAACCACTATACATTACAATACATTTCAATAAAAAGAGATCGTCGTTGTAAGAAATAAAGTTGTGAAAAGAAACACATGTCGGGACCAAGATTCGAACCTGGATTATTGCGGCCACAACGTAATGCACTAAACACCATACGATCACGGCCACGTCGATCACACGTCCAAATGCCTTTATAAAATATCTTCACAATACATTTAAATAAAGAGAGATCGTCGTTGTAAGAAATAAAGTTGTTAAAATAACCACATGTCGCGACCAGGATTCGAGATTCGTGCATTAAATTGATTTGAGACATTATTTGCTTTTTGTAGTTTTCAGTATTAATGCAAATAAAATTATTGTTTATTATTTTCCTTATGATTCATGATATTTTTAATTATTATACCTGTCTGATCCGCATTATCAAAAAATTTTTTCAATGAAACTTTTTCAGTGAATTTTTGGTACTCAAAATGATTTTGTCTAAACTTATGAAAATGACTTTAGCTTCCACGCTACGTTTATAACGTGGAAAGTGTAAGGTATTAAAATCGTCGAATCCGTTCGTCACCCACTATTATTGATCAAACTACAAATGCTAGAAACAAATTTGATGCGTCAAAAAAATTCATTGATTCGAAATTAGAAGACCGGAAGCTAAGTTATTGGCGTCTTTTTGACAAGTGTAAATTTATTAAGACGAAATTGTTAATAACCGGAATGGACCCTATATCTTCGTTCTACTTTATAGAATGTGAGGATTGCTACTTGACCCTTTAATTGATTTTTACTTGATACAACTCAAGGGAAATAACAGCTTTTCATATTTTGTGTGAGAAAATCTCCATCTGTTGAAGGGTTTATCATATCACCATGATATTATTTTCTGTATGCAAGCAAAGTTAATAAATTTCAGATAGTTGCAGTCCAATTCCTTCAATTGGAAAGTTTGTAAAATGGCGACTACTTGGTTTGTTCTATCTCTATGTTTGTTTTTATGTTGTTCACACATAAATGGCCGAGGTATTGTATTTTTATGTATTTAAATGATTGATTCGGTTTATCATAATTTCTAAATACAAAGTTGTGTTTCCCTATAAAATACTGCATGGCTCACTTTCTTAAACGTGAAAAGCTTGGTGGCGTAACATTGCGTTGTCTGTCCTATTACATCAGGGTTGAATTTACAAGCCCTGGTCTAGTCGACCGAATTTCAGAACGGGCCTCTGAGTTATGAGCAAAGTGGTAGTAATATAAAATTGTTTTCACTGCATGAGTTTAAAATTGAAATTTTGTACTGAGAGTCAAATTTTCTAAACATGTATTTCCGTAGAAAATGATTATAAAGGACTGTTCTATAATTAATTTTTTTAATGTAGTTAAATATGTGTATTGCTTTGAATTCTGAACGTGAGGTGAAGGGTAATGGCGTCTGTATTCCTCAGAAGAATAACATCAGCACTCATTTCGTATGATTATGGAACATGTTAGGTTCCTATAAATTACCTACTTGGTAATTTATGATAAATTAAATTTGGTACTTTCTGATAAATTAAAATGTTACATACTGGAAATTCATGGAAAGCCTCAAATTTTGAACTGAGTGTCAAAATCATTAGCCAGAGCCGCCTAGATTATGCTGCAAAAATGACTTATCCACAACAAAGTTTTCAACGAACGCGACTTAATGATTTACGATTATTGGAAAAGGTAAATCCAGGTTATCCACCAAAATAATTAAGCGATTTCGTATTGAAAAATATCCTACGCATAAATAGTATGATGTTTAAGCGCAGTACTCAATCTGAATATACTTTTCCAGTAATTTTCTTCGTTAAAGCATGTATTTCAATGAGTTGTGTGGTGACGAAAACTTTGTAAAAATGCTGCTGCGACTGCCCTTCACAATTTGTAAACTTTGGATCCTTCTTGGCTATGGAGTGTTAATTTTAGATTCGGTGAAATACAAGAGGAGTATAATTAAAGCGCGTCCGCAATAAGAATGAGACAATTCAATTGGCTAAGCTAATGCGAGAAATTTGTATACTACCACTAGAAAGTACACTAGGAAGTACATCCTTACGCACACTTTAAAATAGGATACAATTTTGATTGTTGCTGATGCAAGGTTCGCCATGCCAGCTCATTTATTAAATACTATTCGAAAATAAACTGTACAATTCTATAATTTCGATGCTAGAAGATGCAAGAATGTGGTCTGTAAACATTTTAAAAAGCGGAAAATTTTTTAAACAACTATATACCGGCTTTTAAAACAGTACGATGCACACAAAAACATCGAAATTTAGGAAAATGAATCCGGAAAAGAACTTAACTCTTGGAAAGAAGGTTAAGATAGTCGTGTAAAATAAATCTGATATTTCAGTGAGCAAAATCCTCCGGAAATTGAAGATATCGAAAGCTTATATGCACAAAATCCTTAAAGAAGATTTGAATTTAAAAGCTTTTAAGGAAAAAAAATGGTTCTGAAGTACATAAATGATCAAAAACAACTAGCAACGAAGAACTGCTAAAACATTTATCGGAAATTGATTCCATCTGGATCAGGACTAAAACTCGCCATTGATGACGAGCCTTATTTCATTTATGATCCCAATTTTGCTGATGGTAGTGAGTACTACCATTCAGCTTCATCTGATTCTGTTTCCGTATAACATAGAATCAAACTTAAAGAGAAATTCGCCAGAAAAGTGATGGTGTGGCATGCCATTTATGAGGATGGAAATGTATCCGAACCGTGTTCTTTGAGGGAACTTTTTGTGAAGGGTAAAATTTACTTACAACAATGTATAAAGAGAGTACCAATACCCTTCATCCTCCAACATCATCGGAAGTAAGATCTTTTTTTCTGATCAGATACTATCAGTTGTTACACGAAAGAAGTGACAGAGTATATCTGAGGAACCAGAATATTGATTCCATACCTAAAAAAGGACAATGCGCCTAACGTCCCACAAGCATGAGGGATAGAAAAATTTCGGGGAATAATGAAATGTAAATATTAATACGAGATAAAGGAGCCCAAAAACTTGGCCTAATTCAAGATGGTATATCATCGTCTCTTTAAATCAGTATCGGAAGAAACTGTACAAAATGGTCATGGCAACGGCTAGAAGAAATCTTCGCAAAATGGGACTTACTTTTTCCCCTTTGCAAAATGGGACTTATATCCGTCAGTTTAAAGTATCCAAAAATTAATTAAAAATATTTTTTTGTCAGTTTTATGCAAGTAGCATTCATGTAAAAAAATATTTTTTTTGCATTTAAAAGAAAATCAAGTTGTCTCATTCTTATTGCGGACGCGCTTTAAACCCTGTAAATGTGGAATATTCTGTAGGTGCATAAAAACATTGTCATTTCTTTTTTTAAGTAGACTTTATCCGAGGAACCGGCCAAATGATTTTATAAAAAAAAGTGGTTTACAAACTTTTTCCGTTATGTTTCCTGTTACCAATCGAATACAAAAATCGATTATATTGTTTTCTTATATAGTCAAAACAAATTTATTAATTTTTTTCAGTGTACCTGGGAGATTTGCCCATGCAGAATCCCGATCTTTTCGGCGGGGACATGCTGGGAATAGAAGTAGATGTAAGTATGATTGTTCAGTTGAAAATTGTGGAAGTTTCAATCACTATGTAAAAGGTATGTTCTCAGATAAGAAGAAGTTTTAAAAGAACTAAAATAATCTACTCTTTCCTGTTATTTAAAAACTTACTGAAATTTTTATCGGAAAATTAGTAGATGTGTAACATAAACTGCCTCTTAGAACAGCTTCTACACATGATGTATACACACATTAGAAAAAAAAAACCTCTAAACACAGCATCCAGTTTTATTTTAAACTTTTACAACCGAAATCAAATATTTTCATTAATATTCTAAGTAATATTATTTATCGTATAATTTGCAATTTTTAAGAATAATTATATAAAATCGTTTTAGTCAAATTCTAGTATCCGTTTCGGCGACATTAGGCGCGGTTAGGAAATGCCGAAAATACCTTAAATAACGCGAACTTTTTATCTATATATAAAAGGCAAAGTCCTGACTCACTGACTGACTCACTTCCGTATCAACGCCCAGCCCAAACTACTAGAAGTACAGCTACCAAATTTTAGGAAAATATTCTTTTTATATCGTAGGCGTCATTAACGAAGCGATTTTTTTTTAATTCGAACCCAAACGGGTGTAGGAGTGCAAAACGTGAGCCGATTTCCCCATAGAAATAGCATTGTAAGATTAGAATTTATAATTTTATTTCAATTTAAAAGACATTTCAGCGCGTTCAGCGTGAACGAAAATTAAGAAAAGAAAAAAAGAGCAAGTGGGATTAATTTGCTGGATTGATATTTGAATATCAGTATTTTATTTTATTTATTGATTTTAAATCTTTTGATTTTTTTTATGGTGGATCAGATTTCCTCAACTAGATTTTAATTATGTTTCCGAATTTAATTTAATTGATGTTTACAAATGGGAAGAAATGAAGATATGAAGTAATATTTCCAGCATAAAAATAAGGAATTTGTATTTTATAAAACTTTTCCAACCATACAAGAGGATGAATGTCTGTTTTGTTTACTGGTGTTAAGATGGCTTAATGACCGATTTTAAATTTTGGCATTGGCCGCTTTTAGCGAAGTTGAAAATTTAACGTAGGGTAGCTATTCCCATCCAGTTGTATGGGTTAAGGTTAGTTTAAATTATCGTCGCACTAAAGCTACACACGAGGGCTATTGGAAACGGGAGTCGTAATTTAGAACCACAGTCAAGTTACGAGCCGATACATGAGTAGGTACCCAATGCAACTTTTAAGGCGACATCGTATGCAGCGTTGGAGTTTGGAGGTTATTTCAAGTGCCTTTCTTCTACACGGGGTATCATTCGTCGGACATTTTTTGGCTGCACGAGCCGTTTATAGGACGGCAGTTATTTTGGCGATGTCCGGACCTGAACCTGGGACGTACCGCATGCAACACAAAAGTCTTTACCGACTGGGCCCTCCAGCCCTATCGAGTTGTATGAAATATGAAGTGGAATATTTACCACATTTGGGCAGTTTCGTTGCGCTAATCGGGAAATATAAACATGCTATTATATCATAAGTGTTTTGGCAATTTGAACAGGGGACTATGGGAAAGCCCTCAAACTCCTGGAAGGGCCTGGATACAATCAACCCCTCATATCAGAATGGGAAGACCCCTAATATCAGAATGGGAAGAGATTATAATATCCTGATAGGGTGGACCAGTGGAGAGGGGATGACTTGGTATAAAATAAAAGTTTACATAAAAAACTACTAATTTGGGTTACTAAGGGTACACACGTGCAACGCCGGGTTTATAAAGCTGGTTTTTGAATAAGTATCAACGTAAAAATCTGTCATTTTTTTAATTTTTATTTATAACAAAACATGAAACTACTCCAAACTGCTCTAAAAAATAATAAATGTAACTTAAAACTAATCAGATTTTTATGCACAAAATATGCCTGGTCGCTTTCTTTAAACAAATAATGAACAATCAAAGAATTATATTGTGCTACATTTTATGGCGTAATTCCAAGCTGATTTATGACAAAAATAAATTTTGTCTCAAATATTAATTTTACATAAAGTAAATTTCTCATGTTATTGTTGATGTGGCACTAGCGATTTAAATGAGCTTTACATGAAAATTACATTTCAATACTAATTCAATGGGTAATTCGAAGACAGGCAGTAGACAGATGTCCGTCTGCACGTACTGATAGACGGACAAAACGTTTTAAAGATGGGTCTCTTGGATCATACCTTTCTTTAACAAAAAGATAGTTAATCCGACGGATAAAAATTATTTGGAAGGGGGGGGGGGGTCCGGATAGACGGACGAACATCGTCAGCATGTCAATACCTACTTCTCAATTTTTTTTTAATTATTTCTAATTAAAAAAAAGATAAGTAGGCTAAAAATTATTGATTTGACCATATGTTTTTAAAGTGTGATTATAGCAGAGCAGAATGAAAATTTACTATCCGTGTAACCTTAGTCATCATTCAACTTTGTTGATTATTCCTATTTATCAAGATTTTGAGTTGATTCAGCGTTCTATTGCAGGAGAGGAACGCGATAGTGAACAAGAGACAGTTGTGGCCTGGTGGTGTGGTCTACTACGTAGAGGACCCTAGTCTGAGGTCCGAAGTGTGTAAGTACAATAGTCTTCTGCTGACAAACTCTTTTCCATTATAGCCCCTACAATAAAATGCCTAACACTGCGAATTGAACATCCAATGCAAACACTGAACATTACGTAAACAATCATTAAGTCTGTTTAAGATGGATGTTGGTTAATCCATTCAAGTATATGGGCAATTCAAGGAACCGAACATGTATGGCGTTATAAACTTGTCATATTGACTGTGTAGATAGCCTAGTGGTTAAGGCCTCGTTCTCGGAATCGGAAGGTCCCGCGATCGAGTCCCGATACCACTGAAGACTCACCGAGTACATGCGGAGTACGTGCTCGTTAAATCTGTGGGTCCGAAAGTCCTGTGGGCGGTCATGGCGCATTTTCCCGCGGGTACAGGTCCCTGGAGACTATATCCCTCCCCTTCAGAGGAATGTCTAAATTGCGGAGGTGGCGATAAATGGCAGCATCTGTCAGCACGATGGATCCAAGTCGGATTCCTGCCGTGTAGTCTCTACACGGGCATCTCTCCTCAGGGACCGCACCCATTTGCCTAATCCTTACCCGCTCCGCGGGAAGACCTTGGGTTTCCCAAGTGGCATTAGTAACAACAACTGTGTATCTTATTTTAACCAGATGTTTTTTAAAGAGAGTGTTTTTTTCTAGTTCCCCTGACGCTGCAAGGTGCCTTCGACCAGTACAAGCGTGACACTTGTATTAGGTTTGTGAAGCGGACCAATGAGGTGGACTACGTCAAGATGTTCGCTGGAGATGGGTAAGTTTCAATGACAAATGAAATAGACTGCAAATCTTATAGTAAAGTGGCAAGTTCGGAAGGGGACCAAGGTAAATGTTTTCCAGACTTCTCGGGAACGCAATTAGCAAATTAAATGAAGGAAATGCTATGTGAATAAATCGTCGGTCCAATGACAAAAACCATAAATGTGCAAATTCTATTGATTGGTGGTTTTGAAAACTTTGGACTTATAAGTATTCGGTTTTCTATCTATGTACTTTTTCACATTCAAGGTTTTGTCATTTGACCTACGATATAAAGCAGACAACGAGTTCAAAGATTTACCGATAACGTTATTGGTCAGTGTTAAGAAAATAAAAAGGATATTAAAGGATACCGGTTTAGATATTACGACATCATATAATGGTCATCTATACATCATTCGAAAACAACCGACAGTTTTTGTCGATTCGAAAGAACTGGTTCATAAGAACATATGGTCTCCTATCAAATGAAGGTGCATTTTTTAACGATCTGATGCTCTGGTTGTCAACGCGTTAAAACATGTAAATATTTATATTTTGTTTTCAGATGCTATTCGCACGTTGGTCGTACTGGGGGAGAGCAGCCTTTATCTCTGGGTAAAGGCTGCGGCTGGATGGGAACCATTGTACATGAGCTAGGCCATGCCATCGGCTTCTACCACGAGCAGAACAGATCGGACAGAGATGACTACCTTACCATCTTCTGGGACAACATTCGGGAGGGTGAGTAAAGCTTGGTTTCCTAGCAAGCGAACCAGAAATTTGCGTCTGTAGGTGGTGGTAGACATATATTCAGGTTTGTGTGCTTGGTCAGAGAACCGCTTATAAACCTTCGTCAAGTAAGACAGACACAAAACACACACAACACACACATAAGTGGCAGATGCTGCTATCTATCACCACCTCCACAATTTAGACATGTCCCGGAAGGGGAGGGATATAGTCTCCAGGGACCTGTACCCGTGGAAACTGCGCATGACCGCCACAGGAGTTTCGTACCCACAGATTTAACGAGCAAGTACTCCGCATATACTCAGTGGGTCTTCAGTGGTATCGGGACTCGATCGAGGGAATTGATCTATAACCAATTCGGTATTGACGTTTAGGCTGCTTATACCACTTTAGAAACCAACGACCCTTTTGCTCCGTCAATATAACCTTAATTCGGTAATTTAATCGTTTTCGGACTGTCCATTTATAGCTTCTTTTAAAGCTTTAACACAGAAACCAATTAGCGAACGTAATTTAGAACCCGATCAAGTGTGTTAGGTAGACACCTGAGTGGGCACCCACCGGACCTTCGAGCAACATCATACGCTAACACCGTCGGGACTTTGGACACCACAGATATAACAAGCATGCATATCCCAGTATTCATGGGTATTTTCAGTTGTATTTTTACTGCACATGTCCGTCTGAGGAAAGCAGTGACTGCCACCGGGATTGAACCAGCGCCAAACGATTGCGATCTAATCTGGGCTAATAGTGTGTCGATAGCTATACCAACTGGGCTACCAGCCCCCTATAACCGTTGTTGTCGTTCCACCGCAAACTGAAAACAGGAAACCGCTACGCCAGAAGGTTGCGTTGACAAAAAACTGCAAGTTTAGGGAAACTCACACAACTTCACTCGGACGCTCCACGGAGCTTTCATGTTTTACATAGCTCTTCACGTGATTTCTTACAAAATCAATTGAAAGTCCTCTCTAATAGCGTACCGTACACCACCTTCAAGGTCCACCACCTTCTTTGAACTTGCGATTTGCTTCTTTCGCAATTCTTTCAGTTTCACGGTAATCCTCCAAAATCTTCGGGAGCGGACAACCTACAACGACAATCGAGAAAATAAACATTGACGGCAACGTTTTCCCAACTCACTCGACAACAAACTCCTTAGCGGATGCATAGAGTTGTTGACAACACATACCTGGTAATAACTGCTAGGATAACAATGATACAATAATACTCCTATAGAAAAAACATAGATACAATAATACTCTATAGAGTTTGTGATTCAAAGATAATGTATTAACTCCATGGACTGACCATCCCTCTTAGAAGGAAGGCCAGTCCTATATAGGCCCAATGTAACCTACTATTATGCTTTTGAAATATTAATATGTGGAAACGTTTAGATTAATAATTTATGAATTGTTTCACAAAATATGAATTAGCACTCAAAACAAAGCAACTCCCTAAAATTACATTGATTTAAATTATGTAATTAAGAATTTTCGATTTTTTATTAGACTATATGACATCTGTCGTTAGCTATAGCATCCATTATTTGCATATAAATAACCAAGTGGTGTTTCCCATTTTTTTTTAAATTAATTTCTTAGTGAAAAAACGCGCTTAAAGCAAACACAATACTTGTCGAAGAAATGCCCTTTCTCTAAAGAAAATTAGGCAGCGGCAGAGCAGTTTTAGGTCTGTTTTAGATTTAGGTGCTTACCAACAGATGACAGCACTATCATAAAGATATCTGAAAGTTTGGAAGGATATTGTATTGTAGGTTTGTGGTTATAAATGTCACCAACGAAAAAAATATATAAATCCCAAAAATTATATTGTAAATATGTCTATCATAATTCCTCTACTATAAAATTGGCAAGTGGTGTTTCCTATTTTTTTGTTATTAATTTCTTACTTGGTGAAAAAAAAACTGCTTAAAGCAAAACAATACTTGACAAAGAATAATAAAAATAATTTTATGATTTACTAAATTTTAAAAATTGAAGTATGTAGGAGTAATTTATAATGCTATGCAACAAAAATTTAATGAAAAAAAGTTTAAAATTTAGTTTAAATTCAGTTAAAAATTTTAATTTGCTGAAGTGAAAAAAAGTGTACTATTCAGCCAATTTGCTTATCTTTCAAAGGGCTAATGTTTTAATGATTTCAACTTTGTTAGTGGTAAAGTAGAGTTGACATATAACTAAGTAGCTGGGGAACAAAGGTCTGATATACCAATTCAATAGGGTACTTGACTAAAAAAATTTTATTGGGTTAAAATATTCTTATGCCAAAAATATTAGACCCGTATTTTTTCTTTTTTTCAAATACCCCATAAAAATGGGGGAAAATGCATTTTAAAATTAGGACGAAAAATCACTCCCGCAAACGCTTTGTGGCTGTCACGTGGTATCTATGATGTCACTAGTAACTATAAACAAACTTTGAAACACCATTTTGGAATCTACTTTAAGCAAATTTGAACTATCCGCTTCTGTAAAACCTTCTTCCATTATCTATATAATTCTTATTTTTAGATTAAATCCAGTTTAATTGCAAGCAAAAAATATCACACCGGTTTGTTTATACATACTAGAGACGTCAGCCAAATCGACGTGTTTGTGATCACGTGACGTACTGATAAAAAAATCCATTTAAAAATGATTTTTATTAATTATTTAAAGATTTATTTTGCAAACAAATATATACGTTTATTATATTTGGGTTCAAACTATAATTTAATTAATATTGGAAGATATTTTAGCGTTACTGTCAAGTACCCTATTATCGGTGGCACCTCACCTCTCTACAATACCAAATTCTCAAACATACCATTTCCTACTAAGGTTTGGAAGACCAGTTCTTCAAGCTCCGTCCCGACCAAAACCAGCTCTTGACTCCCTTCGACTACGACTCACTGATGCTGTATGGATCCTACTCCTTCAGCAAGGATCGCAAGAAGCTCAAGACCATGGTGGGCAAGGACAACAAGTTCCTGCAGGAGGTCATCTCCAAGTACAAGCTGAGCAAGAGCGATATCCAGAGGATCAACACTCTCTACAACTGCACCAAAGCCTGAACCAATAACTGTTGCTGAACCATGCAAAATGTCAGATGGCACTTTGTGTAAACAAAAATAGTATTTTTAAGGACATATATATTTTTAATAATAATTAAAATAATTAAAATAATTAAAATAATTAAAATAATTAAAATAATTAAAATAATTAAAATAATTAAAATAATTAAAATAATTAAAATAATTAAAATAATTAATAAATCTGATAATAATTAAATCTGATTATTAGTATAATTGCTCTATTATGTACCAAGTTCTGAACTGGTGACCACAAACGGGCAATCGTACCCTCAAAATGTCCGATATCAGTTTTGTAAAAAAATAGTTTTTTTTTCTTTTTAAGGAAATACAAATTTTTAATAAATATATGTAATTTGAACGTAAGCTTAGTAATAATTAACCATGACTGTTAGTAAATTCCTTTAGAATGCTCTGCAATTGCACCAAGGCCTGAACTGGTGACCACAAACGAGCCGTCGTATACCATCAAAATACAGGATAACAGTTTTGTAAAAATAATAAATTAGAAACTGTAAATTTTTAATCAATATTGCGCGATTAGAATATAAACCTGGTAATAGTTAACCATACGTGTTACTGAAATAAAAATAAATATGGGAAATTGAATAAATGTAGGTAATTAGAACATAAACCTAGATGAATAATTAACTAATCGTTAGTGATTTTGCTTTACAATGTTCTGCAACTTATCACATTTTAATCTGATGACCATTGTGGGAAATCTACAAAATGTTTGCCGAACCATGCAATGTCGGGTTGTACTTCTATAAAACAATGTTGTTTTTTTAAGGATATAAATTTTAATAACAATATGTGATTAGCCTATATGTGATTTAGCCTGTGAATTATTGAACATAACTTTTGGTGATATTCCTTAAGCATTCATTTTTTAAGAAGTTAATTATTTGATAAATATATATTTGCTTTGAACATTTTTATCCAATAAAATAATAATACACGATAGTGAATTTGAATAATAATATTTCTATCTACTGTCACAAATTAGTCAGTAACAAATTTGCGTGTAAAAATTTAAAAAAAGTGCTTTTAATATTAAAATAAAAGTTTAAAAGGTACTTGTGAGAAATTTAACTTTACAGAATATTGCTAATCACAAGAAAAATAAAAATGTCCCATTATTTATTTTTATTACAAATAAATATCTTCTTTAGTGAAAAAAAGGGCCACCTTTAAAAAAAAGTCAAAAATGTGATTTCCCCCCCTATAACACACTCCTTCGATAATTCATTTTGGTGCGGCTTATGTGCAGGGGAACTCTCCTATCAATATTTTTTATTGGACACTGGCATTTATTCTATTAAAGTCTGCAGAAATTTTTTTTCAAGATGGATGGTTCTTTCACTGCCTACTTTTGTATAAAAAAGTATTTGGTAAAGTTGTAAGTTATTCCATCACTGTTTATTGTTACCAAAATAAATAAATGTTCACTTATTCTGCTTATTTCTTTTTTACTTATCTTCTTTATACTTTTGTCTGAGTCTCGTCACGTAGTAATACTACAAGTATATATAGGTTTGAATAGTTCACATAACATACTAGTAATATTCAGGCCCAGCTTCTGAACTGCCTTGGGAACTTAACATGTAGGTCCACTTACGCTGCCCCGGTATTGTAAGCTGAAATAGGCACAACAGACCTTGGCCATCAATGGACTGACCACTAAGTTTAGTTTAGGTAAACCATTAAAATATTTGGTACTTTTCTATTTTGTTAGCTAAATCTCGTCAAACGTAATGTCTTTGTGACAAAACACAGTATACCCCAGTTAAAGGACTACAGAATGAACAGTTGTAGGTTACAATTAAAAATACTACCTTTGGCGACGGGTACAGTTTCTGGTTACTTTATCACTTGCACCAAAATTAATGAATATTTTTATAGGAAAAGTTGGATGTTGAAAACAAAAGATCTTCTTTATAGTGAAAATTTTCATGTTACATTTCTAAAAGCATCAAATTTCAATCAATGTTTTCGATTTCAATAGGGAGCATCCATAAATTACGTGATCCGATTTTGGCGAGTTTTTTACCCGTCAGTTAGTATTTTTGAAAGTTTTGAATTGGACGTTATTGATGGAATATTTTATGCCGTTAACAAAGCAGGTTTGAGCTACTTTTTATTTGCGAAGTGTAAAAATACTTTGAGCACGTGTCCTTTAGTCTGAATTGAAACTAATAAACAGAACAGAAAGAAGCAAGAAATGCCAATCGAATCTATGTAAAAGAACAGATCGTTCTTTTCCCCTAAAACGTTTTAGTACAGTTCGGAGAGCCATGATAAATATTATCATGTAAGATTTTGCCAATTTTAAGTCCAGAAAAAAAATACTAGAATTTTGAGCCATTTTATCGCAATTTTATGTTGATTTTTTACGGGGAGACATTACGTAATATTTTACGAGACCCCCCTACATGATATTTGGTGATATACTGCTCGACCCCCTCCCCCCTCCCTAAACCAGTCATCCAATTTATGGACGTCCCATATGCTTTTGCATTAAAACATAGATGGGTCATTATATTAAAGATTAGGTCCTAAAAACGACAAAATAGTTTACTATAATATATTGATTTCTTAACTATAAATAATTAAATAAATTTATTAATAATCAGCTCAAAAAAAATTATTTTTATAGTATTTAAAGTCGTACTTTTTTTGCAGTAAAAATACTTCGAATGCACATTTTGAAATGTAATCTGGAACTCTAATAATCCCAAAATTGAACTAAAATGTGACATATCGTACTTGCTGTGGCAATTGTGATTTTGTAGGTTTTTTTACATTTTAGGTTTTTTTAATGGACGCACTCGCATATGAGCAAAGCCTTTCAATTTCATTCCATAGTTTACCCTATCAACGCAATGTGAATGAGGAAACAAATTTGGTATTTTTGAATCAATTACTCAAAACAAGTTATTTTTTTCCAAGGTTATTAGACGGAGGATACCGCTTCAATTGGATCGAAGGACATACATGGATATGCGCTTAGAGAAAAACGACTGCAAACATTGCTCGTCTCTTTATCAAATTTAAAAGATGAACCACGCGAGAAAAATATTTTATGTTTTTTGCTATAGTCTATAAACATCTTGTCTATTCAAAGGCTTCTTAAGATGTTTATACATTTGTCTAATCTAAAGTTACGGTTACGTCATAGAATTGTGAGATAACGACAAAATATTATTTTCAGATTCAGAATGCATCTGTAAAGCGTCTACATCACATCTCTCTTTTTTTTAAACAATGGACTTGCAATAAATGCTTACTTGTGTCATGAATACTAACGTGTGTTTTGAAAACTGTGAATGCTTATTTATATCTTGAATAACAGCATGTGGTCAGAGTACTAACTGTTATCGTTAGTACTAACGTGTGAGGTTGCAATTCATAACTTGTAACGTGAATTCTAGCTTGCCGTGTGAATACTAACGTGTGCTGTAAATAATATTTCGTAACGTGAATTCTAGCCTGCTGTGTGAAGTCTAACGCGTGTTGTAAATACTAACTTGAAACGCGAATGTGCTAGCTTGTTATGTGAATACTAATTTGTATAGCTGAAAAAATAACGGAAATTGATAAAGACATGGCGCTGGTTCAGATTTTATGTGCCGTGGTCGTGACCATTTCCGCGTACGCTGTGCATTGGTACATGAAGTTTAAAACTCGTTTGTACCACTGGAAAAAGTTACCAGGAAAGTCACCAAGTTTTTTGTTCGGAAATCTCCGAGAAGTCATAAAAATTTACACTAGAAAAAACAAGTACCATTGGTCAGTGTGTAAGTATAATTTTTGTTTTCTGTAATTTTTTTGCAATTAAATGTAATTATTATTATTAGAAAATATGTCTTAATGAAAAAATACTTAGTGTGTGCCGATATGCTTTTTTAGTTTTTCAGAATCAAAAATATTGAGAAATAATTTTGTATAAATTTCATGGAATTGTTTAGTTGAAAAAAGTTGTTTGAAATTGTTTGGTTGTATAAAGATAAACGAAGGCTAGAGATGATTTTTTTTAATAATATGTGAGACTAATTCAAGGATTTCTGTAACTAAAATTTCTTGGATATTTATTGAAATAGCAAATAGGTAGACTCAACTAAACTTTAAAATACACTGATATTTAATGGCCAATTATTACATAAAAGTTGCAGTGCAGTTAAATACTTTTTTGATATCTGTAACCTTTAATTATACACCAATATGTTATGTAAATCTCGAGGACACGTGTGTAAAAAACACAAAAATGTAGACACGTGTCGTGGTAGACACGTTTCACGTGACGTAGATATTCCTGATTTCATTCATGGATTTCATTCATTATTTCTGTATTTGTTTGTATTTGTATTGCATGGTAAGCTCCACCCACTACATTCATTAATCAATCGAGACCTAATTTCCATTCTTGTGGAATTGTTGCCCAAAACATGAAACATGCTATTATGATTTTGCAGTAAAATTTTACGAACTCGCATTGGATAGATTATCTGTAAATGGGACAGATTGCACTCTTAGAAACTAAACCAAAGATTTTTCGAATACAATTTTTTATAATGTATGAGTTCTACACACTACACATTCAGATACTTTGGAATTTCTCTTTGTACAGATTTATTCAAAGATTTTTTGAATCAATATATATATATTTGTACCAAACTGACCGATTGGCATAAACTCCTTTAGGTTTGGCATAAACTCCTTACTTAGAATGCGCGATAGACAATATATTCGCGTGCGCACCGAAAACATGCATGTCTTTTTGACTTGTCTCAAGTGTAAAATGAGTTTAATAACCATTACGTTTAAGGCTTATTACTCGGAAAATACTCATGATCATAAAAGAGAGGAACAAAAAAAAACACATTCCACATTTTATTTCACTGCTACTGTATCTATTTTTACAACTATAACAAACATAGTTTTCAATCAGTACGTTGTTTTATAGTTTACATGACTGAACTTAATTATAATCTACACGAAAAAGCATAATCACTCTTGTAAAGTCGTGAGCGAAGAGCGCTGTAGTGAGCGTGGACCGCAGAATATATAATAGCCAAAAATATTTTGCAACACAAAAAATAATAAAAAAAACGACATATCATTTGGTTGCTTGCATGAATATTTAATATTTATTGACGGAAATGTCAAATATGAACTGACGGCAATGGCAAAGCTATTATATTTGTTTAAAAATTTAAAACATATTTATTAGAAGAACGGAACCCTAAAGGTAAAATTTTTGCGAAATATCACCAAAAACAGGGTGGAATGGAGAAGGATTTTTGGTAAATCCTTGTCCCACCCTTCAACATTTTAGAATTTCCCATGAAAAGTTCTACATATTTTTCTTTAAAAAATCAATTTTTAAATTTAAATTCGATGCTTTTGTTATATTCCATCAAATAAATAATGACAGGTTAAAAAAGTAATTTTTTTCACATTTTTAAAAATATTAAACTACTTTGTCGGTAACTAGTTCTACGCAAAAGCTACGTTGTGGTACGGATGACTGTAAATTAATTTAAAACTCTTTCCTGCCTAGTTACTAGAACACAAGCCTGATGGTAATAATAAACTACAAGTGTTAATGAAATAGATCTTCAATGCTCTACAGCTGCACCAATCTAAAGTTAAGTAAAAACAAATTATCCCATAGTTTCTTTTAATTACAAATAAATATCTTAATGTTAATGTAGTCTTTTCCGGCTGCCTATTTCTAGCCTCCTTTAGGAGCTTTAACACAGCCAATAACGCCTCGTAATTTAGAACCCTGGTGAAGTGACGAGGTCGAGCACGTTGCCATTACTCGGCCATCGGAGATGAGGATTTATACTATTTCCAGCCAGATCGGTTTATAGATACTGCAGTAGTGGGATTCGAACCCCCGCACTCCTGAAAAGGTTGAATCTCTAGGCTTAGGCCCTAACCACTCGGCCACGGACAAACCATAAATCTCTCATTTAGTGTAAAAAGAGACACCTTTAAGAAAATTGAAAGTAAGGATTTCCCTATAGCACATTTTTGATAGTTCCCTTTTGGTGCCGCTACTGTGCAGGGAAACTCTGCTATCAATATTTTTTATATACTGACCTATATATATTAAATAGTGTAGATATAATTTTTTATAAGATGGAGGCTTCTTTCACTGCCTACTCTTTTGTATTAATAAAGTATTTAGTAAAGATGTAAGTTATTCTATCACTGTTGATTTGTTACAAATTTAAATAAATTTTCACTTATCTTTCGCAGTTGTTTTTACTTCCATTCTTTCTACTTTTGTATGATTCTCTTCACAGTATCTCATTGCATGTATGTAATATATCGCAAATATCTGTAAAATGTTGTAATATTCAGTTCTTTCGTAATAACTCTCAATTAATGTCTTGCCGATCCATCGAATAGTTCCCACGTTCTAATAGGCGTCAATACATTCTTTTCCAGAGAAACTGCAGACGCAGCAGACTTTGTCATAACCATTAGATAAATAGATTAACTTTTTAATTAAACTTCGACGCGTGAGATTGCGTGCTTTTCAGCGGCCGTTCTAGGACCCTCTCTCTACTAGCTGTAAAGGCTTACATTTTAATACTTTAAGTATTTGATATGAAATAATAAAAATCCTGGACGCCCAATCTCCCTTCATTTCTGGAGTTAACTAAAGAACAAGTATGCTTTTCTGTGTTCGGGAAAAATCCTTTAGATGTATATTGACGCTTGAATAATTTACATTATTGGCATATAGTAATATTCAGGCACATACTAGTAATATTCAGGCACAGCTACTGAATCGCCTTGGGAGCTAAACATGGAGGTCCACTCACATTGCTGCGGTTTGTAAGCTGAAATAGAGACAACAGTTCTTGTCCATTAACGGACTGTCACTTCACTAAGTTCAGTTTTGGGGTTAACTGTTGAAATATTTTGGCACTTTTCCCATTTCGCACATCCTAGATATACACGACGGTACTAAGTGGAGGGTCCCGTAGTTTTGAACCGTGGTTAATTTGCAAGAGACCGACACCTGAGTAGGCACCTAAACTATATATATAACAGATGTTATTGTAAAAACGTATCCACTTTATTTAAAAATACCAAAAATGCAATTTTAATGCGACACTTTTATATAATAAACCAATGTATTTCACTGAAATATACAGAGTTTAAAACTAGTTTTAAAATATAAATAGCTATAAAGAGTTTGAATTTCTCCAATTTTTAATATCACCTATTGATTCCATAGTTGTTTTGATTGAAGCAATTTTTATTAGCTGGAAAGTCATAGTCAACTAAAAGTTCCAAACGGAATCTATGGCGACAAAACGCAGTATAGGACCACAGAATATACAGTTAAATGTTCAATTGGAAATACTGCGCTTGACGGCGGGTATACATTTCTGGTGACAAAAATCTGACTGTCTCTTGCAAAAAAAAAGTACCAGAATTATCTAGAGAAAATATGAACGCTCTCATGTAAGAACAAAGCGATTCATGGTATATTCCATATTTTACTTTACAAACGCAATGTGAGGGTTGAATTTATAACTTCATATATTTCAGTCTATTATTATATACATTGTTAGGCAGCTATCATTTGCTTCCAAGGTGAGTTCATCAGCCGGAAAATGTTACTACAATTGGATCGAAGGACACGGATATGCGTTAAGAGAAAACGGCAGTAAAACTTGCTCGTCACTTTATCAAATTTAAAAGATGAATTACGTGATAAAAATATTTTTATCTTTTTTGCTTTAGTCTATCACTATCTTGGCTATTGAAAGGCTTCTTATAATGTGTATACATTTGTCTAATCTAAAATTACGTCATAGAGCCTTGTGAGATAACGACAAAATATTATGAACAAATTCAGAATGGGATGCAGAACGTTGATGCCTGCGTGTAGAGAGATTACATCGCATCTCTATCTCACTTCTATAAACAATGGACGTGCAATGAATAATAGCTCGTGTCTGGAATTCTAGCGTGTGTTTTGAAAACTGTGAATAAGAATAACTATTTAGAATGAGTACTAAGTGTATCGTTGGTACTAACGTGTGATGTAAATACTAATGTAAGTTGTAATTAATAACTGGTAACGTGGATTCTAGTTTGTTGTGTATATAATTACGTGTTTTGTAAGTACTAACTTGTAGAGTTAATGCGCTAGCTTAATGTTTGAATGCTAATTTATATTGCAAAGAGTATAACATCCATCGATTAAGACATGCTGCTGGTTCAGGTTTTATGTGCCATAGCTGTAGCAATTTTTGTGAACGCTGTGTATTGGTACATGAAGTTTAAAACTCGCATGTACCACTGGAAAAGACTACCTTCAAAGTCTCCGAGTTTCTTGTTCGGGAATCTCCGAGAAGTCATTAAAGTTTACACAAGAAAAAACAAGTACCATTGGGGAGTGTGTAAGTACGAATTTTTTACTTTTATTTTTGGCAACTAAATGTAAATATTATAATGCGAAAATATGTAAAAATAAAAGATTATTTAGAGAGTGCCCACATGATTTTTCAAGTTCTGGCTAATCGAAAATATTTATATATAATTGGCATAAATTTTATGGCTTAGTTTAGTTGAATTGACACCATCCTAAATATGCAAGACAGTAATAAGTTGAGGGTCTCGTAGTTTTGAACTGTGGTTAATTCGCAAGAGACTGACACCTGAAAAGGTACCTAAACTATACAGATGTTATTGTATAAATGTAACCCCTATATATAAAAATACCAAATTTATAATTTTATTACAACAGTTTTATATAATAAACCCATGTAAATTTACAGGAACATACAGGGTTGAAATTATATTTTAAAAAATAAATGGCTATACAAAGTTTGCATATTTCCAATTTTAATATAACCTATTGATTCCATAGTTCTAATGATCGAAGCCACTTTTATGTGCTTTAAATTCATAGTCTACTAAAAAAAGTTCCCGTGAAAACTAAACACATTACCAGTTTGGGTATGAAACTTTTTTAAGAACTTGGAACTACGCCATTTAAGTTTTAAAATATGAGAAATATATATTGTCTGACTAACTAATTCCGTTCCAGACATTTTGGAGCGAATGATGGGACAGTGTCTCCTGTACCAGAAAGAAGGGCTTTACGCCTTTTGGGTGGGCCCGACGCCGGTCGTTCCCGTTTGCTGCCCAGAACTGATGGAAGTAAGTGTATTGGTTGAATCAATTTTTGATTCATTTATTAATTTGGAAAAAGAAATGTATGCTATCCTGGCATACAGTTCTTTAATTGGGTAACATACTTATTACATAAAAAAAGCGTTTGGCTAGTACCGTTCTGACTTTTAGCTTTTTCATGGAACTTGATATTCAAGGCAATAGGAGTCACATAATTTGAAAATTACTCCGATTAATTTAAACGGTGGGATATGAGCTGCGTCTAATATATAAATTTAACATTTTTAGGACGGAGATGCCGTAAGTCATCAACACTAAGGATAAGATATTGATATTCCTATGCTATTTGTAAAGTGGTAACAAAGATGTAGTACAATGAAAATGTAAAATAGGAAATTAATTCAGGAATATACCTATTAGCATTGGCAATGATAGTTAAAAATACAATAATGATACTTTAGACTTTTGAAGGTGCACTTAACCAAAATTACGTGGTCCTATCACTGTGATTGAATTCATTTAATATATGGTGGTATCTTGTTTTTATATATATTTTTTTCACATGTATAGAAGGTACTGGGGAGCAGTGTGTCCATCGAGAAGTCTTTCGAGTACGACTTCTTCCACAAGTGGTTAGGCTTAGGACTCCTCACCAGGTAAAACACTTCTCTAATATAGCCCTTTAAGACCGGCTATCAGATGCCGCTGATTTAAATTTATGAGACTAAATTTTAGAGTTTCATCGAAAAAATGTCTTAAACAGCATTAATGCCAGCAACTCCTTAAAAACAAAGTCATTTTTTATACAAATAAGGACTGGTACAAGCTTGAACATTCTCTTTTATACCCGCACGATCGTGCTAGCTCGGTCGGAAAGGGATAGTGGCGAAATGGAGTAGTGTATCAACTTCTGTTGTTCTCCCGGGTGAACAAGGTTCCTGAAAACAAGACAGGTTAAGGGATGAAAAAGCAGAAACGGTTAAACCGAAAACCGATGTTTGGCTTCAGTTACATCAGCAAACACGGTTTCTTAGGTTTAACAAGTTAAACCGAAAACTAGTTTATTTCTAAAAACCAAAAATGCCTTTAATGTGGTAATCACAAACACGTTTAAGGAATGTATGTTTTAAATATCTGACAATAGTAAAGAAAACTTATAGAAATTGCTTTTGACCTGTGCTTGCTCGCAGATGGGCATTTGCCCTGAAATGCTGTCGCCATCACCACGCCGACTTGACAGTATTGCGTAGACTAACGACCTTGATTAACAGCATCCACTGACGGGTGTATCGTTTTCGGGAACCAGGTTTTCAATGATTTTGAAGTCATTTTTGAAGTTTTATTAGGTTTGTTTTTCAGCACCGGTACAAAGTGGCGCAACAGACGAAAGCTACTCACCCCGTGCTTCCACTTCCGAATTCTCGAGGACTTCCTTCCCGCCTTTGACGAGCAGTCGCGCATCCTCGTCTCGAAAATAGAACAGAGGCGAGGAGACGACCACGTCCACGTCATGCCACTCGTCACCTTGTGCACCCTGGACATCGTGTGTGGTGGGTTTTTTGACATTGGTGGATACACATTGGTCTCGTTCACACTTTCTCAACGGTTGATGTCTCTAGACATCAATAACAATGTATTTGATAATACTTTTACAATTCCTAATATGACGTGTTATGCGGCAACGAAAATCTTGCACAGCAAAAGTGTTAAGCTACTTTTCTGTTGGTATATCAGGCTCACGGGCATCAATTAAAGGTTAAATTTAACTAGTCATCATTTACTTGTTATTTTAAGACATTCAAATTATGCATCTCGAGTGGTCGGACTACTATTTAAACCCTTCTGTCCTTTTACCACATATCCTATAATGTAACAAAAGTTTACTGAAAGCTGGTTAGAAAAATATGTACATTTATTTACATCGTTTTAAAGTAAGATTTTTTTATGTATGAGTATCGTTGTCTTACAGAAACAGTGATGGGATACCGCATTGGAGCACAAAGAGGACAGAATTTAGATTACACGACAGCTATCCAAAAGTAAGCACTGACTCCTTTAAGACGTAAAAGACGTTAAGACGTATTTATTACAATTCGATACATTATGTTGTCTCAATATACGATAAGGAGAAGTTTTGAACATTGCTCATGATTATAACTCTAACTGTATTAAACGTTCATAAATATCATCGGATTAATATACACTGTTCAAAATAATTAGCGAGGGCGCATGGTTTAAACCTATTCATCCCCAATGAATCCATTTGGAATCATCATCAGTTTGCGAATTTTTTATCACTAAATTAGGCTCGCACTTATTTATCGTTAGATAGGAGAATCATGTCTTTTGAAAGAATTAAATAATGTATGTTTCAATGATATGAAAATATGAAAAACATGGTTATATAAAATTCACTCTGAAACAATTTTATGAAATAAATTTACCCTAAATTCTTCACGCTTGCATTCTTAATGCTTAAAAATTGATTTAACTTTTTTAAAAATAAAGTTTTAAATTATATTGTAAATAATTTTTCAAAAAAAGTGATTCCAATATTTATTCCCTAAATTTAGTTAAAAATTAAGATTTTTTTGCTGTTTTTTAAAACTATTCATTCTGGATAAATGAATTCTTCCAGTTTCATTTAGATTTTGTAGATGAAAAATAAACATTACACTGAAAGGATTAATAAAAATACGCAAATGCTCCTAATTTTGAAGCATGTATAAGGATAAATGTACATCCAACTTGTTCATTTCACAAATAAAAAAAACATTTAAATTCTTAGACATAATTCCTTAAAAGTTACGATACTTTGATACTTTCAGCCATTAACAGGGACATTTTGTAACCTTACTTTTCAGTTTAGGGGATTTCTTCAACCAGAGAACCATTAGGCCATGGCTTTTTTCTGACTTTCTGTTCGATCGTTCTGAGATTGGACGCGGTTTCAACAGAGATTTACGCACCATACACAGCTTCACAGAAAGTGAACAGTGAAATCAATTCTTGATATTTAACAGTACTGATATTTTGTTTAAGCTTTGAGAAAAAATTCGAGTATATACTTTGTCCAACCAGAATGAAATTTAAATGAAATTGATTAAACATTAAAATCTTTAAATTTTATTTGTAGCAAAAAAAAAATAATCCGCCAAACAAATTTTTAATGTCAAAAATAAAAAATTTAACGTTTAACAAGTAGGCTCTAGAACACTGACAATTCGGGGACGGTTTTACGTCTTATCCTCAAAAGGGAATAAAAGAATTATAAATGTATAGAAGATAAGTACACTAATTTTGTCCATAGTCAAATTTAAAAGTTATATTTACGATAATGTCAACACAATGAATTAGAGCTCTCCACCAAGTCATTTGGTGAAATGCGAATCAGAACCCTTAACTTTAACAGCTGTTCTTTCTGTCAAGTCAAACAAGCAAAGAAGGACTTTTTCAAACAGGAATTCGGAGCTGTCAAACATTAGAGTAAAAGAGGCAAATGAGGACGGCAGGCGGAGGCGTCAGGCCTTGATTGGACATACTCCCAAAACATTGTTCTTGATGGTGGACAACTACAGAGAGGATATTCAGGAAGATTCGAAACATTACAGGTTTGTTGTGAGTGTGGTTGTGTGTAACTCTTTAAGTTGCCTCTTAAGTTACCCAACTATCTCTTAACTCTTTCTTTAGCCTCTGCAGTCAGTTGTCACGATAACTAATTAATGATGGATGGATTCATTCTACAACTTACCAATCCATCGATGGCTGTCTAAGTCCTCGTAGACAGGGGCCTTGAAAATTTCCTTTGAGACCTTAAATTATTAAAAAAAAAATTAAAGTCTACATTATAGAAGAAAGCCCTGTTTCTTCTGCATAATCCCTGTAATATAGACAAAGCTCTCGAAAGCCAAACTTTACAGGAAATATGGTAAATATGGTCACTTGAGTTAAATTCTGCAGATTATAAACTGTAATGTAACTTTCAACTTAATTAGATTTTAGGATTCCTAAATTCCTAAAAATGTGCGTTTTTGGACCAAAGCAAATAAAGAATATTTAAAGCAATAAAAATGCTGTCTGGCCAATAGGAAACTACAGTCGATTTTAAACTTACATTTAATTATATTATCTTGAGAGAAAAAGCTGTTAAGAACGTTTTGACGTATTTAGTGCCATAAATCGAGTTAGTACATATCGAGTTTTGAATTGGTACAAATCGAGAAACTATTTACAACACTCGTTGAATATCGTGACATCCTGTTTGAAATTGCTATCAAAACTAGCTACTTTAAAATATAAATTTTAAAAATAAAGAAACATGTAAAACGTAGTTTTCTTATACAGTTTGTGACCATATGCATCGATTCAAAGGAAGCAAAAATGATGTCATTCCTTATTAAATGAGATAATTACATGCAGGGTCACGAGACGACTGCAGCTGGAGTGACGTACGCCCTGTACTGTGTGGGGCTGTACCAGGACATACAGGAGAGGCTGCATGAAGAGCTGGACGCCATCTTCCAGAGAGATGACGCCAGAGCTGTGACGATGGAAGACGTTCGACAGATGAAGTACATGGAATGCGTACTGAAGGTAGCCTTACGGCAATTTTTAGCTGTAACTCCCTTTAAGCGATCTAAGAAAATACCCGAATTCAAGGAAAATGCATTTGGCAGGAACACAGTACACTGCAAAATAAAGGTTAGAAAAATTCGGGAAGCTAAGTTGCCAGAAAATATCTGTAATGCCATGAAAAATGTATGTTGACCGAATTTTCCCATAAAACTTTTACACGGAAAATATTCGTGTATAAGAGATATTTTCTGTTGGGCAACGGGTCTTTTAAAAAAATGTGAAACATGGGTGAAATGAGTTATCTGTGTATTAAAGAACCATTAAATCTAATATTAGCGTTTAAAACCCTTGCCAATTGCTACCAGAAAGCTATACTACATTATATGTAGCTTATTATTCTACTTTTAAAATAAACCACTTATAATCAAGTATTTTTTAAATAAGAAACTATAAAAATATATATTAAAAATATGTATAGTTGTGTACTGATCTACTTAGGCAATACAAAATTGGCGGACCTTTGCAAAAAAAACATTTCATTGTCTGTTTTAGGAATCTCAAAGAATATATCCGTCTGTACCGATGGTAGGACGAAAAACAGCTGAAGACATTGAACATAGTAAGAATCCTGAAGCTAGACATTTTGCTTTATACATATTTTCTCCTAATTTACCTCATCTCCAGTCAGCTTTAGTAACTAAATGATTTTGGCCTGTAAAATTTAGTCATCGCTTCATTTGGTTGACCCAAAAATCGCAAAATTAACATAAACATACCTAAAGAACTCGTTGCGTGTCGCTCCTCCTCAAACATTGCTGCCAGATGTAAGGAATAAATATTGCAAAAATCTAAAGCATCATAATTTAATTTTTAAGTCCTTTTAGCAACTCAATATATTACCCTATATAACATTGTCACCTATAAACTATAACCTGAATAAACACTCGGAAAAAGCTTTACAAAGAATATGGCTATTGGTTTTGGTGTGAACTAATATGCTTTACCTACATTATTGAAATGTTTGCTACAAAGAATTGCACCGGAATCTAGGAAATTTTCTAGCTTCCACCACTTATTGGATCGTGAATTTAATAATTTTGTTGGCATTTACTAATTTTGTCTACCGCAAATATGGTAATTCAACATTCCAAATAGTGACGGTAACTAGAAAGTTCTAGGATACCCCTGCAATCTTGGATCAAATATTTTAACTGTGTACCTGAAACAGTTATGAATTAGTATTGTCTTACATTTTTGCAGATGGATTCATAATTCCTAGCGGCAGCGAAGTCCACTTGAATTTCATCAGTCTCCACCGCCACCCGGACTCGTTCCCGAACCCGGAAGTGTTCGACCCAGACCGCTTCCTACCCGAGAACGTCCTCAAGAGACACCCGTACGCGTACGTCCCCTTCTCGGCAGGACCCAGGAACTGCATTGGTGATTATAATTTCTCATTTATTTAACACCTATGTCCACACCTGGTTTTTTTTTATTATTTTCTATAACACAAAAAGCTTTTCCTAATGCGTCAAAGAAAAATAAATGCATGAGTTTTGACTTTTCCCAATGCATGTCGTATTAAACTCTTTCAATTTACTCTCTTTAATAACAAATAAGAGTTTAGAAGCAGGGAAGTATTTTGAGCGATGTTCTCAATTTTTTTGCATGTAATACAGAATGTACTTGTTTAGTTCATGATTCACTCAGTATTTATTAACTGTATTACTTATAAAAACTTAACTTAGCTAAGCTAAGAAAAAGAAACTTAACATATATTTTTAATAGTGCTTAAAACAAATACATATCTTTTACATCCAAAAAAAGTTTAAAATCCGTAAAATATAAATTATAACCTTAAAACTATAGAAATCAATAATATATTTTCCCTGGGGGCGAATCATATATTATTCTATCTCGTGACATTTTTTCCATGCCTTAGGTCAGAAGTTTGCCCTTCTGGAGATGAAAGTTATAGTGGCTAATATTCTTCGCAAGTTCCGGGTGGTGTCACTCGACCCAAGGGACAAGGTCTTTGTAAAGGTAGAGTTCACCCTGAAGCCCGCCGAGCCCATGAGGCTCAAATTCCTACCCAGGACACCTGCTTAAGATAACGAGCCAAGCTTCTAGTTGCTAATAAGAAAAGGGTTTTGTAGAACAATCGGATGAACATATGAAGCTCTTTTATACTCTGTAATGAAAAAGTTGACCCATTAAACCTTCTCAGCCCATGATACTCAAGTTGTTGCTCAAGAAACGTATTTCAGCTGAATCCCTCTCGAGCTTCTAGATTCCATCGAAAA
Source organism: Oedothorax gibbosus (assembly GCA_019343175.1). Lineage (NCBI taxonomy): Eukaryota > Metazoa > Arthropoda > Arachnida > Araneae > Linyphiidae > Oedothorax > Oedothorax gibbosus. Next base: position 40,457,361 of record CM033280.1, read on the forward strand.
TGGGTTCTGTAACACAATTAAAGGGACCTCATTATATACAAAGTACTCAAAACTGATAACGGTGATCCTTAAACTTGCTGTGAACATGAGGCTTAAATTTGTTCACATGACATCTATTTTAGATTAATCTTTATCAAGTTCCTAGTTCTCAACGAAGGTGGGTTCTATAGTACAATCAAAAGGACTTCCTCATATACTCAGTACTGAGAAGAGCCATCTGAGGCTCAAACTCCTAACCAGGGCATTCTACTTTCGAGGTAGCTTCTTTAAGCTTCCAGATCTCAACAAAAATGGGTATGGGTATACAGTACAAATAAAGGAATTCCTTATATACATATTACTGAGAAGAGTCATCCTGACACATGAGAATCTTCGAGGTTCAGACTCTTTACCAGGACACGTTTTACTTCATTTGAAGCCCTTTCGAGTCTCTAGTTCTTAATGAAAAATATAATCTTTGAATAAAGCATGTGCATTTCTTTCTCGGTGATATTAATTATATATATATAGGTAAAGAAAAAGATATCTAGGTAAAGAAGACACTTAAATTTAGTTTTTGTAAAGACTGGATATCAGAGCACATCGAACACCCTTCCCATCGTTCCCATTTTGCAAATATTGCTTTAATTTATCGATTTGCATACAAATAATTATTAAAGTCTATATGACACATTAATTTGTGAAAACTGATCGGATTTAGACTTGTCTGTCTCTAACACGGTAATCTAAAAATAAATCCTAAAATAATCCTACACAGCATTATAATGGTATTATTATTTTTTATCACCCTGTACAAGTGAACGTTTCAACACTTTCTCACTTGCTTAAGAACCAGCGAACAAATTACAGTAAAAGATGGCGATTGTTCTGAACTATGAACAATTGCAACATGGCTATAATATCGCTGAAGTTACTCATCCCGTTGCTGGATTTGAAAAGCAAGTTTTTTTATAACCTCGAAATTAGTATAAATTACTTTTCATTAACCAACAGATGTTTTTTTATTATTATTTTGAATAAAGTTATTGTTATCAGCTTACTTTTTTAAAAAGCAAAGAGGTAAAATCGAGCTTGGCTTTTCTGCGAATGACGTACTGCGTAGTGGACATGTATTTACAAAACGCGCAAACAACATGGCATAAAAGCGGGGTCTTTTATTTATTATACCCAATCAACAATTAGCATATAAAAAAAGAATTTTTTTATTGAATTTTTGTTTAAAAAAAGTTTGCACTACAGCTACACGAAATAGTAATGCTCCCTTTAAACCACGATCAATAGAATAAACCTAGAACATCAGCCCTCTATATATTCAATCACAAAAGGAAAAATATTAAAATGGTATTACTCCTTAAAATAGGTTGAAAGAACTGTTTGTTATTTTCAAATGAGTTCCCATTCCCACTCCTACACAAACCGAAACTAAAATCCAACAGCCGTCTAAGAAACTGCCACCTTCAGCTCAATATGCGAATCCATCATTTGTTAAGTTCCGGGTAAATCTGCTAATGAGCACATTTAAATATTTATAGAAAGGGGAATGGCAACGGCAGGTGTTTCTCGCACGACACTTTCAGCGGGTATAAATGACGAAGATCTCATCTGTGATAAAAAAAAAAGAATAAATGTTGCGTGTGTGTGCCTTATGGACTCCTTAACTAGACAAACCTTTTAAAAAACAAAATGTGTGGTTCTAAAGTTACGAACGATTTTTTAACTTTTACAATTCAAAATCTTCTATTTCTGGAGAAAATTCGAATGATCTAACTACACCACTTTCGCTCAATCGTTTCGCTAATCATTTGTTTTTATTTAGTGTTACCATTAGATGAAGACATTAAACTGAACACCAACAAACATTGCAATTAAGTATGTTTATTTTATTATATTGCTTTTTCACCTTTAAAAACTAAATTCATTATTTGGAAAATAACTGTTATCTTTCACGTGGCTTAGCTTTCATTGTAGGATTTAATTCATTGTTTGAGTGATGAACTATTTTTAGCGGCACATATGTGCATTTAAGCTGTTACTGAGGGTTGACTTGGTTCAGTTGACCTTTTGATTTAGTTCCAGTCTTGTCATTCCTTCGAAAAGTGCATACTTACATTAGTACTCTGTGTTGGTTGGTTGCTTTTGTTAGCTGGATTAATTAGTGCTCTGTTTCAACATGACATCGATTAACCAATCGAAGAAAACGATTAAAGTTGGTTGGTAGACATATATTTTCAGGCTTGTGTGCTTGGTCACAACGACCCGCTTGTAAACCTTTGTCAAGAAGGACGGACACGACATACACACACATACAAGACAGCTGATGCTGCCATCTATCGCCACCTCCACAATTTAGACATGTCCCTGAAGGGGAGGGAAATAGTAGTCTCCAGGGACCTGTACCTGCGGTAAACTGCGCATTGACCGACCACAGGACTTTCGGACCCAACAGATTTAACGAGCACGTACTCCGCATATACGCGGTAGGTCTTCAGTGGCAGCGGGACTCGATCGCGGGACCTTCCGATCTCGAGACCGGGACGCTGAGCACTAGGCTCCCTACGGCACCAGAAAACGATTAACCAATCGAACAAATTATTGTAATTCAGCATATATGTTGCCAATCAAGATATCCGTTATAAATATGATGGTTTTTCAAAGGCTTTACACTAGAGCTGCATATTATGGTTTACAGATCATTTTTTGCCAAATTCGTTACCGAGCTCACTAAATTATCATCTAAAACTGCGCCAAATGAACAAAATGGTTCTAGTTGGCCTCTGTCTCTAAAAATTAGATGGATCCACTTATGTGTGCGTGTGTTGTCTGTTGTGTTTGTCTTACTCGACGAAGGTTTATAAGCGGGTCTCTAACCACGCACACAAACCTGAATATATATGTCTACTAACCAACCAACAAAATGGTTCTTTTTAATACTTTATAAGCCGATTGGTTGTTTGAAGGTCATCAGTACTTCACGCTAGAGGTTAATAATATTTGTGGCTACATCTATTTTCGCGCTAAATAGGTTACCACCATAGATATCATAATTAAAGTATTAGATTGGCTGATCACATGACCTCCAATGCTAACGACGGGACGCGCTTGGAGGCTTTTTTGGAGGTCCTTATGGCCAGTGTTGCTGCCACTTTAAGGAGAAAAATACTACGACAAAAAATTCTATTTAATTCTAAAATTACAAAAAAACACTAGAAAAGGATTTAAAGTCACTAAAATATTCCAAAATGCAGCTAGTATTTTTACGATATTTTTTTGTAATTTTAGAATAATTCTAAAATACTAATATGCTCTTTAAACTTTATAACTAAACTTTTAACTTAATTTTAGAATTTATTTTAGAATTATTCTAAAATTACAAAAAATATCGTAAAAATACTAGCTGCATTTTGGAATATTTATAGTGACTTTAAATCCTTTTCTAGTATTTTTTGTAATTTTAGAATTAAATAGAATTTTTTTCGTAGTATTTTTCTCCTTAAAGTGGCAGCAACACTGGCCATAAGGACCTCCAAAAAAGCCTCCATGCGCGTCCCGTCGTTAGCATTGGAGGTCACGTGATCAGCCAATCTAATACTTTAATTATGATATCTATGGTTACCACCGACAAATTACCAAAAAGGCAGCTTCTTGGATTGAGTTCTTAAAAGCACTAAAGGCGCATGAAAAGTTATTTCAGGTTTTAAGTTTTCGTCGCACTAGAGCTACACCAGAGCTATTGACCACGGACGTAATAATTTAGAACCAGAGTAAAGTACGAGCAGGCACCTGATCCGAAAGTGAAGCTCGTACTACCACGAATCACAAGTTAATTTCCATGAAGGAAAAAGAATAAATGTGAAATATTTCAACTCCATGAAATTTGAAACTCCTTTGAACTAAAACTATTTCGTTACATTAGCTACAAATAAGACCCCAGAGAAAGAACTACTAGAGAAAACAATGGAAGAAGGTTAAATCGAATAACAAATACACTTTCAATAACAATTAAAATATTTTTTAAAAAAATCAAAATTTATATCAGGATTATATTCTCTCATATTTCCATTCATGGCATGCGGATTATCTGTTGATTAAAATTCGTATTAAATATGAATGATATTTTTAGTATGCTTCTTCAAGTAGACAGATTTAAATTAGAATACCCTTATATTTTATAAATGCGTAAAAATGCTGCTTTGAAATTATTTTATCTAAGGTTAACCAGTCGCTGCCGTTTTCTTAATAACAAAAATAAATGTAAGAAAAACTCTATTTGAATTATATTTCTGTTGCAGTTTTGTAACGTTTATGTTCGATGCAAATTTTTTTAGTTAAAAAGGGTTGCGACAATGCTAAAAAAAGAGGTGGTTGGAAGAAAGTCAAATTAGTTTGAAAGAAAGTTCTTCAAACCAACTAGAGTTTCATTTTAAATCTGCAAAATAACTTTAAAAGGTGCCTTAGTTTAAACTACACGTACCCTTATTTATATACAACTCAGTCATAGAAACAGAAAACCTTGAGATGAAACAGTAATTCGGATAGCAAGTTCCAACACATGTTGTCTCATAAAGTTACGGTCGTCAAAAGAAACGGGAGGAAGGAGTCTTTTTACGACATCCTTCTGACATCAACTTTCGGAAAGGGCTAATCTATTTTTGTAACAACATAAAAACTCTTTAAAAAAATATGACAACGACGTATCCAAAATTTTTAAAACGGGGTTTTCCCTTAAAACTTTTAATTTAGTAATTTTAAAACGTATATTCCTCTGAAAGATTCAGATATAAACCTCAATATATATCACCTAACTGTAGGGGTTTTCCAGCAACGTAAATAATTTCAAAAAATTATGCATTTATTTTTTTAATGTTACTAAATTTTGAAACTTTAAAGTCAGGAGGAGTAATTTATAATTATCCAACACAAAAATATAATTTAAATATATAAATTTAATTTTCAGTTAAAAAGTTTAAGATAAATATATGCAGTGAAACCAAGTTTACACTTCAGCCAATTTCCTAATGCTAATCCCTCTCAGAAGGTAAAATGAATAATTGACTACTAAAAACTAAAATTTTTAAAGCTAGTAATAGACATAAGGGTTTTAAAAAAAATTCTGCTCTGATGAAAGAAAGTCATTTTCAAATTATGATTAATAGAACGGGAAGTGTAAGGATGTTGGTTTGGTTTGTTTTGAAAATTATAGTAATAGAGCTACACATGTTTACCGAGGTTGGGATAAAGACAGTCGGGACAAAAGGCAGAAGATTTGTTTTTGATGTCAGACCTTTCATGCAAAATCGTAAGAATATATAAACGGCACGATAGTCAACATGCAATTTGCCAGTTTTTTTATTCTTTCAAATTTTAAAAAACTAAACTATAAAGTTAAAAATACAAATCAAAAAAGAATTATTACCAATTCAAAGAATTCAAACCAATATTTGAAAAAGTTCAGCAGCATATTTAATGTTCAGTTACGAGGAACTTGGTACACAAGAAAAGTAATAAAACATCATAAAAACAAGTGAAACATCTATAAAAGTAGTTTTTAGCAAGTGAAAACGCTATATAAAACATACGTTATATACAGAAAATTTTATAGAAATTTCATTATCAAAATGAACAACACAACAAATTTTTACACAAAATAATCGTATCACAATTGGTTGAGTAGACAGAGCAGAATTTGACTAGATGATTTTTCATCAATAAAAATAAAGTTTAACCTAATTAAATTAAATAGTTAAAAAATTCAAAAATTTGATGAAAATTTATAAAACAAAACACATTTTTCATTATAACCCATTATTATTTAGAGAACAACTAATCTTAACAGCTTCAAAACATTGTATCCAATATTTTTATAGGCATCATACAGGCCAGTAAATTTATAAAAATTAAAATTTGATTTTTTTTGCATATTAAAAGAAATATAGCACTAGTTAAAATTTCACGTAGAAACTGTTCTAAAGTAATTGAGTAAAGGTAGAAAATATGTGGAAGACTCGCAGGATGAGAAGCTGTGACTACGTAAGCATGGAATTCACGGCAGCTCTAATTGTGCGATTGCAGTACGTTTTTGCGGTGGGCAGGTAAACTGCAGTATCTAAACTTATGACATATGAAGAGTACAGGGGAAAAACCGCTTAATTTCGTAGAAAACTTTCCTCATCAGGCATCTTTGGCGATGGTAGCGAGTAATCGCCTAAACTAGTGTAAGGAAACCAGTTTCTCACTTTCTTGTGTATCTTCTCTCACTGCAACCCTGAAATTCAGTTCCGCGTTTTATTCAAAAGACTGTGTTCATCATCGTGTTAAGCTTTAAAAGTAAAGTACGATTGATTGAAAATCATGATTTTTTCTAAAACAATTAAGAGAAATTTTAAGATTCGCAAATTAATTGAAAAGTCCTAAAAACCACGACTTTTCTACCTACCGAGATAACGCGATGCACGATTCCGACGCTTGGACCAAGCGAAGAAGAAAGAGAGAAACAGGTTTCCTGCCGCCAATGTCCGCCAAGCAAACACAATTACGGGACGACCCCTAATAAATCAAGCGGTTCTTCCCCTGTACTCTTCATATACCACTTTTGAACGAACTAAATACCTTTAACCTACAAGAAAGAAATAATGACTGATTAATACCGGGCAAAAATGTTCAATTGTTGTGGATACTGCAGTTTACCTGCCCGCGGCTGATTCTCCAAGAAGTGTTCATTCACGCTGCTTTAAAAATAAAATCGAAACACGAATTTGAAGATATTAGTTAAGGGGGGACGGGTGCTCTGGACCGCGAGTCTCCAAACTCAATTGCCTCAGTGTTAATCCAATGGCCATAAAACTATTTTCTCTGCCACATTTCTCCGGCCGTATTAAATATTTTTACAAGCTGTTTTTTTTAAATAATAAATGTAGATAACTTGCAGGTCTCTATCTTCCTACTTTTTGAAATTGCTTCGAATATTTTGGTAAAATTATTTATTGAAAATTAGAAAAAAATATTTGAACCAATTTCAAAAAGTGGGAAAGTCGGGACCTGTAAGTCAGCTACATTTATCACATAGAAAAATCCGCTTGTAAAAATATTCAATACAGCCGGAGAAATGTGGCAGAGAAAATAGTTTTTTTCTCCAACACTGATGCACTTTGCTTTGGAGACCCCCGGTTCAGCACGCCCATTCCCCCTTAAAAGTTGGTTAAGCTCAGTTTAAAGTTAGTTAAACTTAGAGAAATTTACATTTGGAAATGAAGGTGTTAATAGCATTCACTCAATCGTCGTGAATGGGTTAAAAGTTAAATGATTATTTCAGAGACATGCGCTTAGCTACTGGTTGTACTGCAATTACTTAATTGGAGTAGCCGCAAATATCTAGCTTTACACATGATTTTCCCAAGAAGTATCAAAATCCATTTCTTCCGCCATCAGTAGAGATATATATAGTATTCTGATTATAACCTCATAGACCTGAGCAAACCTACACCCTGGTTGTCTCATACAATTATTTTGAGAAATTGATGTGCCGAAATTTATGTCGAACATCAGTCCAGCACTAAGTTTGACTAATTAAATTAAGCTGTCAGACATGGCGAAATATTAAATAGCGTAGCAATAGTAACTCGGTAGTCCCACCTGGACCTGCCTTGCTTTTTCGCAAAATTCCGAAGGATATAGTGATATAACCCGTCGCCTGACTGTCAAGTTTACAAGCAGCACACATTTTCACAAATTCATTGATTTTATAATTTCACTAATGTTTAACATTTAAAGATATGGAAGAGTAATTTATAAGCATCTCCTACAGAAATATTTTTTAATAAAATTTCAGTTTAGAAATTTAGTTTCAAGCAGTGAAAAAAAGTGCAGTTCAGGCAATAATTTACTTATTTCGCACAGGATTAGTAATAAGCAAAAATAAATTATAAAACTTGCCAATGTTAAGTCGGCGCCGCCGCGTCTATTGTCTCTTTTCGGCGAGATGAAACAAATGGTTGGAAAATTAATGATACAATCATTTTTAATTTAAGGGGTTGAAAAATGTATCATGGAAATTTTGTCTATTTTTTTTTACTGTGATACATTAAAATCCAAACCAGTGACCTGCAACTTCCATGTTTCGAACGGAAGTCTAACGGGTAACTTAGGTGTTTTTCGGGAATTACTGATTTTCTGTAATCAAGACTGAGAAATCAAAATCCTGCTTGCTAGGAATTACGATGTATATATCTATACTACGGAGTTTTTCTAATGGATAAAAAGGAATAATTCTGATACTTCTTGAACAAATCCTGAATATATCAATATCTAAAAGCACTTGTTAAGCACAGTAGGTAACATTTGATGTACGCTATATACAAATATACAAGCTAAATTTTACAAAAACGCTTATCCTTCGCCATTAAAAAATAGTATGAGTCAAAGGAATGGGTTCAAGAAACTGAATCGCATCTATGATGCGACTCAATTATATAATAATTTAATCTGCACGTTAGTAAAAAAATGACCAACATTGTTCGCTTTAAATAAACATCACTGTAGCCTTATAATCTTTTAATAAAAAGTTATGCCCAATGTGGAGGATTTTATTTTTAACTGATTCATCCATCCCATAATTCTCGCAAAGCGGAAAATTTCGTTCCTTCTACAAGAAGTTAAATTGTTTTTAGAAAACAAATATTAGTTTTTCATTGACATCGGTGTAGCTTTGCTGACCTTCTAAAATAAACCACGTTTTAGCTGAAAACCTTTTTGTACAGTTCTAGGCCAGATTGAGATGTGGCTTCAGTTAATTGGTACTTTGAATTGGCGTTTAGTTGAAATATAAATTGTGGATGAGAATATTTTACTTAAAGTCATGATACGGCAATCACCTTTAATAAATATAAGCATTTTAATTCATCATAAAATGGTTATTATTTTATCTATGCAATTTTAAGTGTTCCAAGAAGTTTGCATACATACTTAAGTACAATAGGCCTATTTAGCATCATCACAATTTTTTGTACTTTAAACCAATTTTTTTTTATCGCAAAACTTGCAAAGTTAAATTTTGCCGAACAAATTGTCTTTTAAGTAGCAAATTTTTCACATTGAATGATCCCATTATACTGAATACTTTCTATAAAGCATTCATTATACGTCGAATTTCATACACAATTATAGCTCTAAACCTGACATTCTTCAGACATTTCATTCTTAACCTCACTCTCACTTGCAGCATTCAATAACAGAAAAACAATAGATTATAAAACTGCCGTGGCCAAGTAAAATGCAGTATCTAGAATAATTACTTTGACAATTGTTATAAACATTCAATAATTTTAACCGAAAAAAACATGTTAGAGACTGGTCCAATTCCTTGTTGCGTTTACTGCAGTTTACCTGCCCACGGCAGAAAACCTAAACAAAGAAAATACATGAGATTATTCATTAAGGAAACAACTTAGATAATTGGCGCAAATAGTTTATTTGTTGGTACAAATTTTATATGTTTCTGCGAATCTGAAGCTCGCCTTCTTCAGAAAATACGTAACACAAACTGTGTGCATTTTTATTTGTGTTGTGTATTTTTCTGATGAAGGCGAGCTTCAGACTCGCAGAAACATGCAAAATTTGTACCAACAAATAAACTATTTTTGACAATAATCTACGTTGTTTCCTTCGTGAATACTCTCATGTTTCATGCGCAAGGATGATGATATTTTCTGAAAAGAAATACAGTTTACTATTTGCTATTTTTATCCCACAGTTTTGAACTACATATTCGCAACACCCTGTCAATGTTCCGTGTCCCCCTCTCGAGGAACCTCTATCACATTCACCAGTCCACTGTTCCCTGTCGACGTCTGAGTCAATCCCAGTTTTTCTCCGAACGCCAGAAGACCTAGTTGGGCGTGCGAAGCTTCACCCAGAGATTTGGACCTGAGACAAGCCTGGTACAGATCCACGGACACATTCAATAATCTCAAAAGTAAAGGATTATAAAAGTGCCGTGGGCTGGTAGACTGCAGTATCTAGACTGATGAATGACTTTTACCATAGCTGAAACCATTCAATAACTCTAACCATAAAAAAGCATACACTTTAAGACTGGTACAATTCATTGTTTTTGTTACTGCAGTTGACCTGCACACGGCAGAAAACCTAAACAAATGAAATACATGATACTAATTATTTATTATCTCTAATGTTATCAACACCCTGTCACTGTTCCGTGTTCCCCTCCCGAGGAACCTCTATCACATTCACCAGTCCACTGTTCCCTGTCGACGTCTGGGCCAACCCCAGGTTCATCTGGTGTTTCCTGAGTTCTTCTCCGAACGCCAGAAGACCTAGTTGGGCGTGCGAGGCTTCACCAAGCGCTTTGGACCTTAGACAGGCCCGGTACTGGTCCACGGACAGTCCGTTGTCGCACAGTTTCTCATGCCACGAGTGGAAGATTCCTGGGTCCGTGGCACGGACCACCATAAGCGGACTGCGGACGTATTTCCGGTACAGCATGACGTCTTCGCCGCCCCAGCCGATGATGTCTTCGTCGAATCTGTGGAATGGTTTTTTGTTAGTAAAAGGGTGGGTTTTGGTTGATGTTTCAATTTAGATGTTACCAATCATGGAAAATAATGTAAGTAGAGACGCAGTAATCTTATTCCGCAGGAGGGCAAGCGTAGACACTTTTTCTGAAAATCCATCACGTGATTTTAATCACGTGATTTTTTTCAGCAACAGAATTTATTTTAGAAAATATAGCAATATAATTTTCGCCAAATGCTAACGTTATATTAGACCAAATTTAAACCAGGATATTTTGCCTTTATTTTTTCTATAATAAGACTTTTTTTGAGGTGAACCACGATAATTCATTTTTATATAAAGAAAGAGCAAAAATAATCAGAAAATGTACTACTCTTATTTAAGAGAATGCTGATTCGAGATCAGATGCTAATGAGGAAAGTTCAAAACTCTTTTCTTTGTCCGTCATAGTGATTTATCTTTGTTACCCTCTTACCACGAGGTTTGAAATGATTTCTTTATTCTACTGTTATCTCAGTTCTATGTTAGCGGCTGGACTTTGATGTGCACTACGGCCAAGTGACGAGACTATCTGATTATTCAACGCACCTTTATAAAAACATTGCTCGTGGCGTTACATCCTTGTGCGACTTCGTATTTTGAAATGAAAGCTCAGCTTTCAATAATAGAACCATTTTAAGGAGAAAGCTGAACTCTAAACCAGAGAGCAGATTCGTGTAGAATTCACCCTTATTGATATGATTATTGATTACGGGGCATCTAAAAGATCCCTTAAGTAATTATTGGTGATTGCACCAAAAATTTCGTTATTTCATAGACCACATATTGTAATTCGAGAGTGAAGTTAATGACGAGTTCGGCTCAGATCTTAACCCCAAAAAACGAAGTTCAAAGAATTTTGATATTTTTAAAAATGTTTTCGCCTCATACCGCTATGCTTTATCTGCATTCAACCAACATTTAAAACTTATTTAAAAAGGTAATTTTGTGGACCCACCCTTTGATCTTGAGGAAGTCGCTCCGGTACTGGCAGGTCATGCCGTAGCCAAAATCTCGCCAAAACCCGGAATCACGAGATATGGTGAACTGGTCGCTCTCCTGGGGTGTGTCACGGCCCTGCAGCGAGTAAACCAGTGCAGGATTGTACAGGCTGAACACGATCGGGTAGTACACCTGCAAACACAGCATGACGGAAACATGAACAAAAATAAAAAAACATTTTCAACTAGGTTTCTATCATTATGTTTGATTTGATCAAAGGAATCAGAAATAAAGGATCATTTTGATTATTTTTTTGTTTAAATGTCATGTACATCATTTTTGAGGTATTTAAAGTGGTAAAACAAACGGAAATCAATGAAGTGCACTGACGTCGGACGTTTTGGCTGCAAAGACCGTTTATAGGTCGGCAGGTATTTCTAAAAGACTAGAGAAATATGGACAGCCGTTTCTGATGGGAGTTTGAGAACTGGCAACATTGGGAAGTTTGGCAATATTTCTTGGTAAGAGCTTTTGTCGTGGCATTTAACCTAAAAGGGTTTATTTTCTGAATGTTACTTATATTAACAATAATAGCAATTAAACAGCTAAGGGTATAAAACAAGCATAAAAACAAAACGATCCAACTGGTTAGCTTTTCAGCATGTTTTGACTTTTTTCTTTTAACCCTCCGAGAGATACAGACATATCCATAATCATAATCCATAATCTGTCAGGGTTTCCAGCAACGCATAATCTTTAAAATATTGATATCGTATAATATTACTAAATTTTTAAAATTTTAAGCAGGCGGCCGGCATTAGGGAATCGTCTGTTACAGACATAAAATTTGAAACAATTTTAAGAAATCAAATTATGTTAAAATTTTTAATTTTAAACCCATTTAGTGAAAACAAGATTGCACCTAACCAAATTGCGTATCCTCAGAGGGTTAATCAGTAATAGTTATTCAAGGACTCTGGTCGGTCTCACCTTCTTTCCCGGTGCGGCGTTGAGCCTGCACCGCTCGAGAAACCTGTTGGTGAAGACGATGTCCACGTCGCACAAAAAGACGAGCACGTCCTTCTTCGGGTCTCCATCCCAGTGTTGAACTCCTGCTTGCAGGCCTTTTCCCCTGCAGAGATGTGGGTGGTATTGGTCACAAGTTATCATAGATGGTTGGTCAAAAGATTGGTCATAGAGGGTTTGTATTGATCAAAATAACGCAAGTAGGTAGGAAAAATTTATGTATATCTGACAAACATGACATTTCAAGTTAGATTTACTCAAAATTTATGATAAGATTTTCATATTAATATATTACCTAAATAGATCAGTACAATAGTTTGGCTATTGTAAACACATTCGTATTCTTTCGAAAAAGAAAAGCACAAGGGAAACTGAAAACGTCAGACGAATGTCGCAAACGAATCGTATTTGCACTGAAAAGCTACTTTTCCGCTCAAGGTGCAATATATTTGTTAATTAACCAACAAATATTAAAATTAAAGCTGATTCTTTGTACTTAAAGTCGACCGCAAAGAAAATCTACTTGAAAAAATTAAAAATGAATTTAAAGCGAGGTTCATGTGATTAAAAAATTACTTCTTAAAAGATTGATATTTGCGTCAACACCTGCTCTTACCTCGAAAACGTCTCATTGAGCGTGAGCAGCTTGACGTTTTTGAACCGGGCCTCACGCGACGCCTTCGTGAGGACAACTCTGACCTCGTGAAGCCCTTCCTCGCCGAAGTACACCACCGTTAGGAACACCTTGCGGTCGTGACGGATTCCCACCTTCGTGAACCTGGGAATTTATTTTTTACAAAATATTTCAAATTTATATATTTATTTAAGAGTTAAAATACATAAAAATGTGTTCTTTTTATAGTTAATGATATCTAACAAAAATGTCGGAATATATCGAAATTGCATGTAAAAAGCAAAAGGGAAAAGTATAAATTGGTTTCATTGCATTTTGTTAATTTTAAAGTAAAAAGTATATCGTTAATAGAATTATAATTTTTTCAAACTATTTCATTAATATTTTAAGAATTAACAACTTACAAAAATATTCCTACGTTTTAAAATTAATGTTAATTAAAATTAAATTACATTACTTTGCAACTCAAAACAGAAAAAATCAGTACATATAATTTTTCATACGCCGATAAACACCTCGAACAGACCACTTTATAACATCTTTCGGAAGTTTTACTAAACACTAAGGTCACTAAAGAGAAACTCTTCTAACGTGTGTAGTCTGACACACGTTATACCACCCTTGGATAGATGGAAACCCGCATTCACCGATGTTATTAATATATGAATGAACGGTGGATCTCTATTTGTCTAAAAGGCAAAAACTTACACAAAATTGCTTTACTTGGTGAAAGAAGAGTTCAGCAAATCGCAAAAACTACGAATCTTCTGTGCGTATTAATGTAAGTCGATACTGAGTAACTTTAACGCATTAACGACGATTGTCAAGAAAATGTTCCAAGTAAAAATAAGCTTTGGGAATAAGTTAATCTATATAAACAAAATATAAGACAAATGATGATCTTAAACCTGAAAAATTTACTAGGGACAGATTAAGTTACACAAAAAAACGAAACTAAAAAAAGGATAAACGTTTTTATTTGGAAATGAAGGTGTTGATGGCATTTGCTAAGTCAAAAGTGCGTAAGCGCAGCATTTCAATCAACATTATATAGGTATAATAAAATTGAACCAAATATAAAACCAATGAAAACTATAGTTCAGGACAATTCATGTGGGACAAATTTAGCACGAAAAAAATGGATTTTAAAATTTAAAGTTAAGATTTCTATTCGGTAATAAAGGTGCTAACGGTATTCACAAATTTGGTGTTTATGGGTAAATAAATATAAAAAAGCCATGCCTCACCTGTCCATGAAGGCTTTAAAAGCGTCGATGCGTCCGGACAGCGGCAGGACCACGTTGATCATCTCCTTGGTGGTTCGAACTTTTTCGCTGGCCATCGTGTGAACTGGTCCAAAAGGGCGCGCCAGCACCACCCTGTGGTACGACCGAGAAGTGTTCTTTTCTTTGAAGTACAGCTCATAGTGGCTGCCTGTCGTGGGCTCTGTTCGGAAGAGACCCTCTGCAAAGTCGTCCACAGTGTACCTGCATGGAACATTGGATACACTGCTCAAAAGAATTAGGGGAATGCGTGGTTCAAACCCTTTCACCCCCAATGATTCCATTTGGAATCACTAGCTTGCTATTTTTTTTATCACTAAGTTGAGCTTGCTCTTATTTATCGTTAGGTGGAAGAATTATGTCTTTTGAAAAATTAAATAACATTTGTTTTATTTAAATGAAAATATGAAAAACATGGTAAAATAAAATTCACCCCCAAAAAATTTTATAATATAAATTAACCCTAAATTCTTCACGCTTGCATTCTTAGATGTTTAAAAATGGATTTTAACTTTTTTTTAACAAATAAAGATTTGAAAAAATTACTGTTATAATTTATTCAAATGTTATGATTCCAATTTTTCCCCCCTTAAATTTTAGTTAAAAAAATATGATTTTTTTTCTCTGTTTGTTACCATTTCATTCTGGATGCATAATGAATCTGTTTCATAAGTTTTTGACTTTTAGAATAAAAAATAAAACGTGGCACTGAAAGGGTTAACAAAAGTACGCAAAGTGCTCCCCTAATTGTTTTGAGCAGCGTAGTGGCAGTGATGATTTTTGGTTTACAAAAGAGACGATTTTGAGTGGAATGGGAGCGGGTCTTCCCAACCGAAGGGCCTCTGTTACTCCAGCTGCATTGAATTTTTTGGCAAACGATTTTTTATGTGATAAATATAGCTGGCTTACAGGGATCTATAATCCCACTTTTTGAAATTGGTTCGAATATTTTGATGCAATATTTATTTTAAACTTAAAAAAAATATTCCAACCAATATCAAAGAGCCCTGTTAGTTACAATTTTCATAAAAAAAACCTTTGTACCCATCTGGAGTAATGTGGCTTAGAAAATAAAGTTGATCCATTGGATTAACACAGAAGTACTTTGGTTTGGTAGAACCGCGGTCATTAAGGTTTATTCGCCCTTCAAACGTCTTAGCTCCAGAAATACACATGCGTGGATCTTTGTAGAATTCACTTCACAGCTACACAGATTTTACAATTTTTCTTAATAGTAACTCTTCTATTATAAACTACATTGTCCAAGCTTTTCAAAAATACCGCTACCGAAGCTGTTAATTTATTAATTGTATTAAAAAGTGATTTATCGAGAGGGTCAAGAAGATTTCACAGGACTTTGAAAGAAACATTTTTTTCAGTGGTTAAGGGGACACAGTACCTCAAAAATGGCGAAAACTGCGATTTTTTTTATTTGATAAAATTAAAGTTTTGAATCTTCTAAATAAGTCTACCAAGTTTTAAAAGTGTAGCTATATTTTTAAAAAAGTTATTCCACTTTTTATGCGGAAAGGCAGGATAAAGATACAAACGAATGAAAACTTTAAATGTGTTTTTCTCGGTGTTCAATTTTCCTTGATGACAAGTTCTTCAAAACGCTAAGGCTTTTTTAATTATTTATAAAAGTCTAAGGAATTTTGTATGCAGTCTGTCAAATATGTTAACTTTAATAATTTGCATTAAAATTGTTTTAAAAAGTATTACTTTTTTTAATAAAAAAAATACCAAAGTCGACAATTTTCAAATATGCTAAAATAATTTGAGATTTTCTAGATGAATATTTTTTATAAAACAAACTTCGGAATATAGATCAAATTTGGATGCCAATTCTTATGTGAAACAGTTAAAAGTACATGAGAAAACAAAATTGGGTTAAAATATTTTTATTTAAAATAGCCTTAGCATTTTAAAAAAGTTCAAAATAATTAACATTTTTTAAATAACTTAAAAAAATTAGATTAATTAAAAAAAATTTTGTCATATATTGTTTTAAAATATAGATTGAACTAATAAAACATCAATTTTATAGTGAATATGTCAAAATTAAAAAAAAAAATTTAAGTGGTACCGTGTCCCCAACTTGTAAGACATTTTGGATTAAAGCAAATTTTAGAATTTATGATCACAAAAGTCAAAGCTTGTTTGCAAAAGTCAAAGTAAAAAAAAAGTCAAAGCTTGTTTGCTAACTAGACTATAAGAACCATCTCTAATTTCCACACACTTACTTTCTGACAAAAACAAAATTAACTCACCTCTGCTTTCCTTTCCTGTCCTTATTCAGCCCATCCAGGGCCCTCACGAACACCTCAAGCAGATCTTTCCTCCGATACCCGATTGGCTTCTCCACCACCCTCTTTCCCAGACCCAGTGAGGGTGGGTACACTCGTCCAAAAGTGAAATGGGCAAAGGGTACGACCTCGTACTCGTTGTTGAGTTGAGCTCCGTGAAGGATCTCGGCTGAACTCAACTGTCGCTTCAGATACTCGGAGTAGTCCTGGGGAGGAGGTGCTTCTACGATGGGGACAGAGACGGGCTCCACGAAGGGTTTCTGCAGGTCTGATACCTAGAAAAAAGGCCATGGAAGATTACTAGAAAGAAAGACATGGAGATTATTGGTATAACTATATGGATATTTGTTGTCCTGTGCAAGTTAAAAGCAGCATCTGGAATTATGCTTGGAAACTTTTTGGTCACCCATTTTTTTCCACACTGTTAAAAATATTATGCTTGGTTTCACTATAATGGTTCCTAGTAGCTGCAATAATGCTACAGAGTGGTGTAGTGTTTCGCCATATTTCATTTTTCTGGTTTTGGTAACAAAAACCTGATAAAGGTTCAACCAAATACCGAAAATATGATGAAACATTTCACCACACAGGCGTTGCAGCTACCGAGAACCATATTTTTGGTGAAACCAACCGCAAAACTTTTAACTGTGAAAACTTTTTATCTGCTGTAATACATTTTTTCTCAAATATGAAGTTTTTTTAGATACTTCCGCTTAACCAAACTTAAAAATTGTGATTATTATTTTAAAAAAAATAGTGTTAGACCTTTAAGAAAGTAGCCACAGTAGACTGAGCGACAGAGTTAGATGGACCACTCCACTTCCCTCATAATGTCACCGTAAGTAATTTTACTCGTCGATGGTTGGTGCTGTATGACATGTAAGCAGCACTAACTGAAATATCATTTTTATCTCATCGGTAAAAAATGCCCACGTGTTTATATGTCACGTGGGGACATATTATCCTCTTTAACGTGTCAAATATACCAATCTTTGACGACAAAAAAAACTTTTGGCATCACACATTTAAAAGCGTGGAATTACTGTATTATAACATGTCTTGTCATTTGCGACTACTTAAAAAACCAAGCCACGTCGAAGCTGTTCTCAGGCCCAGCCCTACAAAAGCCATACAAGGTTACTTCCCAAGAGTCTGTGTTTATGTGATTATCCCACCAAAACGTACAAGAGTAGCACATCGTCTCTGAACTGTAAAATCTTGAATTTCTCGTGTACATGCCTCCGACCGCAAAAATATGTGCCTTAGGCAAAGGGAGGAGTGTCGATAATCATTATGGACTCCACTTATCACAGCTAAATCCATGAGATTTGATCCAGGGGACACCAACGAAGCTAATATCTCCGTACTCCCAGAACCACCACTAAAGTAAACCAACCGCAAATTAATTTTCAGCAGGGTCTCATGATTACTTAATTTAAAAGTAGTAATAGCTTTTGAATATTGCTGTTTAGATCAATTTGGCATTCATACCTTCCTCTTGAGCTCTGCAATCTGCTCCTTGAGCCCCCTGATCTCTTGCCTGTGCCCCTCCTCCCTCCTGTGCAGCAGGTCCAAGTAATACGAGTCCGGCGACTGTTGCAGGAGACGCTGCTGCTCCGCCGAGTATCGGAACGTCGAGTCGACGCCGACGTCGGCGTCAGCGTCGAGAGAAGGGACGCAGCGTCCGACAAAAAGCAGGAAGAGGAGAGTGAGGGCCGCGGCGAGCAGGAGGAACGCTCGGGCCGCGAGGCGCATCGGGGAACTACCGACGGTACGCGGCGTCGATGGCGCTATCTGCAAGAAAAGATAAGTAGGTTATACTTATTGAATTGTGTTTAGTTAGATGAGTACTTGAATTTTTTTAGTTAGGTTAGCACTTGAATTGGCCTTAGTTAGATTAGTACCTGAATTGAAGAGCTGAGTGGAAGAACGTGCCAAGTGACATTTTTGAAAAAATTGAGATTTTTGTGTCAATGATCATGTTATTACCTGCTTTAAACATAACAGCTTTTAATTTTTTAGAAAACATTCGATTTCGTATATTTTTCGCATACGAAGTTGGTAGGTGCACGCGTTTTCGTCACTTTTTTAATGGAAGAACGTGCTAAGGATCCTTGGCATGTTCTTCCACCGAAATCGCCCGATTCCTGAACGATCGTTTAGTGGAAGAACGTGCTAAGTGACACGTTTGCGGAAAATTTTCAGACTTTCGCTTGCATTATTAGCAAAACAAATGGTTCTTTTGTGGTTTTAATCAAAAAGAATTCAACAAAATGTAATTAATATTTCCTAATTAACTAATTATTAAATATAATCAATGAAATAAAATTTATAATGCGTAAAACTGGGTTTTAAGTGCATTTAGCAAAATAGGGAAAAAATGCATTTTGATTTTAAATTTAAACGGAGTTAAAGGTTAAAAAAAGTTAAAGGTTTTATAAAATATCATCTACTTTGAATGTCGTCTGATTTTTATTGTAATAAACAAAACATAGATAATTTAGCAGCGAACAGATGGTATAATTAAAACAAAGTTGCACCTGCTGTAGGGAGATCGCAGTTCGCGTTAAAACAACATTGCACCGAACATTCAAAGCATCTGGTTTGTTTAAAAAAAATGAATTATGGGTACAAAAAACGTTTTAAAGCCATTTTACGTTTGATCTCTAAAGCTATCGCAATGTCCTAAACTCCTAAAATTATTAAAATGAAATTGAATTTTTGCTTGAAAGTGTGAATAAAAGCTTATACGGTAAGTACAAATTTAATTAAGATATTGCTTTGTTATGTAAAACTAAAATATTTTTATAATAATTGATGTAAAAATAAAGTGACAAAGTATAAAACGTTATAAGTTCTTAATATTTATTAAAATATCGATGACTTTAAAAAAGTACTATGCATCACGATTGTAAAATTAAATTGTATAAACGATCATGTTCGACCGTTGTAGAAATGCTGTAAATTAAAGTAGCTTTCTTAAAATTGATTAAACCCTTAATTGAAAAGGAAAAAGAAAAACGTAAATAACCTTAGGATCTATATCTTGCCATACAACTTAATTCTACTTTTTTTTAATATCAAAGTTTGCTTTTTAAATTCGATTATTCTTATCTAAAAACTATTTAAAAATTTATTTTGCGAAAACTTATATCTTGCATTATAATCTATTTTTATAAGTCTTTTAAATTTAATATTTATTAAATTCAAATGCATTTGTGTATCTTTTACTATCTTTTTGTATACTTTTTATTAAGTTGATTTGTCTTATTATTCTTCAAAGTATTTAGTTTATAATTTCAGTGATAATGGTATTTTTTTAAAAAAATATTTTCAATTAAAAACTTACTCATCAAAACATTAAGCAAGAAGTTCTAAAATAACTTATATAACCTACTTTCTTTTAACTTAAATACTCAAAGAAATCCTTATAGTAGGGACAGACGGACGAACAAAAAGTATAAGATAGGTGACTGATACCTTAAAAAAAACCAGGTATGTGTAACACTATATATCAATACGCTCATTTAAAAGTTATATATATCTTATAAAGTATTTTCAATAACTTTCAAACCTAAAAAGTTCTGTGGCAGCTACTCCTTGCACATGCACAATATCGTAGAAAACTTTATTTTGACGTCCGACTGGTACAGGGAACACGTGTATCAAATTAGAAGTCTGTATCTATTTTAGTTGTTCAGCAATATCTTTAAAACCAAAAAAGTTTATAGAAGCTTCTACTTGCGCATGCGCAATTTTCTCGAAAACCTTATTATGACGTCCAACAGGAACTAGGAACCCATGTACTAAATTTGAAGTCCGTAGCTCTTTTATTTTAAACTGTAAAGTAGTTTCAGACAGACAGACGGATCAATGTAAAAAAAACACCAATTTTTTAGAATGAGCACCATCCAAAACGTGTAGAAAGCACAAAATCTTCATTTTGGAATATTGACCCCTATCATAATAATTTTATTACTATATATTTTATATTAGGTAATTGAAAGTAATAACTTTAAAAATTGGACGGGTACAAAGGAAGTTGTGTGTGTGTGGGGGGGGGGGGGGGGAGGTAGGACGTACGGACAGAAACAAGAAAGCAGACGTACAGGCAGGTGGCCAAACACTATACAGTGTAGTCATCTAATTTATTTTTTTGCTTTCGAACCAAAAAAAAGAATTTTCAAAATCAGGCACTTTGAATCGGAAATTGAAAGGGATATGGACGGACGGACAAAATGATGGACGGACAGGCAAACGATTAATAAGTATAAAAGAGATCTGTGAAGTCCTATCTTCCAAACAGAAAAAGAATTTTGAAAATCGGAAGGTTAGTACAGAAATTATGAAACGTTTATGGATCAAATTTACCTAAAAAATGTCACTTAGCACGTTCTTCCACTAAGCGACTGGTCAAAATCTGAAGCACTTCGGAGGAAGAACGTGCCAAGTGCATGAGGTGTCAAGCGCGTTTTGTAAATGACGCGTTATGACGTAAATTACGGCTAAGCCAAAAGCCACCAAGCATTTTGAAGAACCAAACTAAAATATCATGCCGAAAAAACTATGATTTTGTGAATGAGAGAAAAGTTGCAAACTAAAAACTTTGAAGCTCATTATCTCGTTTTCACCTTTTTGTCACTTAGCACGTTCTTTCACTAAGCTCTTCAATTGTCCTTAGTTAGTACTTGAATTGTCCTTAGTTAGTACTTGAATTGTCCTTAGTTAGTACTTGAATTGTCCTTAGTACTTGAATTGTCCTTAGTTAGTACTTGAATTGTCCTTAGTTAGATTAGTACTTTAATTGTCCTTAGTTAGATTAGTACTTCAATTGTCCTTAGTTAGATTAGTACTTCAATTGTCCTTAATTAGATTATCACTTGAATTTTCTTTAGTTAGATTAGCATTTGAATTGTCCTTAATCCCTTCAGTAACGGGCATAATTTCCCGAGTAGGAGCCTATAGACCAGGATAGCAAAACTGTTGCTGCAGCTGTTTACTGTAGAGTGGACGCGATGTACGTACGCAGTGTACATCCTGGTCGTTGGTGATCGAATAGAGATGACGTCGGCTGCGTACGTCCTGGTAGTGAATCGGTTAATTTAATCCTAAACAAGCTACGGACAATTCAAGTAAAGAGTTGTACGTAATTATATAGTCGGTAAGATTAACTAAGGTACTTGATTAAAGCATTATTAAATTCATTCGAATATACATAATTTTCTTCAAAATGACAAGTGGACAATTAGGTACATGTATAGCAATGTTACTTGAATTCAGTGAACATAAATGAGAGAATACAGATGAACTTAACTTTTATTCTAATTCACAAAGCCAAAAAAAACATAACTTTTCGAAAGGCAAAAAAGACAAACTGATTTTTAAAAAGAAGAACTGCGCGAGACATTAGATGAGTCGTCGCGAGAGAAAATGTAATAATTACTCTCGTGAAATAATCCTGCACAAAATAATAATACAAAATAAGTTCGCTACAGACTCCCCTCTGGATTCGCTGACGTCCCGGCAAGGATCCAGCAAGAGTGTCTTGCTCAGTTCTTCTTGGGACGACCTCTCTTGCGTAGAGGTTTTACAGGGCTCCCGTTGCCGGGAGACTCAAGGCAAGGGCGTAGAGCGGAAGTGTGGTACACTCCCAAAGGCACGTCCGGATTATTTGGATTTGCCACTTCATAGCTGGTTAGCGAGCGTTGAGTTTTCACTATATACGGTCCGTCACGTCGTGGCATGAACTTGGCAGATTTCTTGTTAGCTTTGCTGCTTATAGGGTGAGTGGTGACCCAGACTTTATCGCCAGGTGCGTACTGTACTGCATTTCTGCGCTTTTTGTCTGCATACTCCTTTCGCTGATCTTGTTTTTCTTCCACTCGGTCTCTTATCTCCCGACTCAAATTTGCAAACTTACACAAGTATGGTGTGATTTCCGCTACGAAGTTGTCGTTGTGAATTACACTGCGTAAGTCATGATTCACGTCATCTGGTGTGCGCAGTTCTCTTCCAAATTGTAGGAAGGCAGCAGTATATCCAGTTGAGGAGCAATGGGCAGTATTCATGGTAAATCGAATCATTGGCAGCTTTTCGGACCAGACTGTATGAAGGCCGTTTCCAACTAAGATTGCAATTCGAGTTTTAGATCTCTATTTTTCCTCTCAACTGGGTTAGCTTGAGGGCAATAAACTGGAGTAAGAAGTTGGGCAATGTCTAGTAGATTACAGATTTGCTGCATCACTGCACTGACGAACTGAGAGCCATTGTCAGAAATGAGACGTCTCGGTAGTCCATATCTTAAAATTACCTCTTCTAGCAAGGTTATAGCACACTCTCGGGCTGTGGCCTCTTGTAATGCGAAGAGTTCTACCCATTTCGTTGATGTATCCTCCACGATGAATATCCATTTTTTCCCATCTGGTGTTTCGGGTAGTGGGCCAAAAAGATCAATTGCCAAAGTCTCAAAACGCTGGGAATACACTGGTGTTCTTAAAAGTCCAGCCGGTTTTTGATTTTCGGCTTTATATCTACTGCAATCAGGGCATTTCTTGACGTAGTTGGAGATAAAGGATCTCATTCCTGTCCAGTAGTATCTTTTGGAGATTCTTTGAAATGTCCCCTCCTCACCATAGTGACCAGCAGTTGGGGCATCATGATGTTCTTTTAGAATGTTGTCCCATTCTTGTTTGGGTACTACCAACTGCGCCTCTTCAGAGTCAGAATCTGGTGAGTATCTGTAGAGTACTCCTTGGGTCATGAGGTAACCGCGATTCGTCCAATTAAGGAAATTCTCGTTCTTGGAACTTTGTTCAAAAGTCTCTATTATTGTCTTCAAATTTTGATCTTTGAGTTGTTCTTCCCTAATGTCACTAGCCGACCTGGTGGGGAGGTCCACCATAACAGCACAGGACTCGCACTCTAATTCACCATGTGTGCACTGAGGTCGGGAGAGCATATCTGCAACTACATTTGCTTTTCCAGGCACGTATTCAAGCTTTAAGTTGAATGTTTGTATTTGTAGAGCCCATCGAGCTAGGCGCCCTGTAGGTGTTTTCAAACTCAACAGCCACTTCAGCGGTTGATGATCCGAAACGACCCGGATTTCAGCTCCTTCGATATATCCTCTAAACTTCTCTGATGCCCAGACGACGGCTAGCGCTTCTCTTTCAGTGGTTGAGTAATTTCTCTCAGCTGGATTAAGAAGGCGACTGGCATACTCTATCGGGTGTTCTTCCGAACCTTGACCTTGACTAAGGACAGCTCCCAAAGCGTAGGCTGATGCATCAGTTCTCAGAAGGAAGGGTTGGCTCTCGTCTAGTTGTTTGAGGACTGGTGGTGAAATTAGGCTTTTCTTCAAGGCATCAAAGATGTTCTGCTCTTCCGAACCCCAAGTCCAGGCAGTTCGTTTTCTTGTAAGATTGCTCAGTGGTTTTGAGATTCCTGCAAAGTTAGCTATGAAACGTCTGTACCAGCTGCATGTCTGTAGAAATGATTGAACCTGCTTTACATTTTTCGGAGGAGGAATATCCATAATGGCTGACACCTTGGCAGGATCAACTTCAATTCCGGAACTTGTGATGTAATGTCCAAGGTATTTGACCTTCTGACAAACGAAGTGACACTTTTCACGATTTGCTTGTAACTTGAATTGTTGAAGTCTTTTGAATACTTGGCGCAAATCGTCGAGATGTTGTTCAAAAGTTGGGGACATGATAATTATGTCATCTAAATAAGCTAGTGTATTGACCTTTAGCCCATTTCTGAAAATGTCTATCAATCTTTGGAAAGTTGCTGGAGCGGTTTTCAATCCGAAAGGCATTCGTGTGAAGCGATAAACTCCAAAGACACAAACAAAAGCAGTTTTATCCTTGTCCGGTGGATACATCTTGACCTGGTGGTAACCTGCTTTTAGATCAATTGTGGACATAAAGTTAGTCTCTGAGGCTTTCTGCAGCAGGTCATCCATCCTCGGTAATGGATAAGGATCAGATTTAGTGACTGCATTTAATTTTCTGTAGTCTACGCATAATCGGAATTCTCCATTCGGCTTAGGAATTAGCACAACTGGTGCCGCATAAGGTGAGTCACACTCTTCTATAATTCCAGAGGCAAGTAGAGAGTCCAATTCCTTCTTGAGCACCTCCTGGCGCGCTGGTGACATGCGATACGGTGTAGTGGCCACCGGGGGTGCATTTCCGGTGTCAATACGATGCTCCATATATGGTGTAGGGCCTCCCCCTGAATTGAAGGTATCCTGGAATTCCATTATTAACTTGTTCAATTGGGTTCGCTGCTTAGGGGGCAAGCCTTCTCCTTCCTCTTCTCGAAGTTGATATTTGATTGGTGGCTCGACCTCTTCAATCTGGGATGTTGCTAAGTCTTCAGGCATTACGCCCGGTTCAGGAACATCCTGTTGTAAGACTTCTGGTTTTGGAACAGCTTCTACTGGCCGTAAGAGGTCAACCGGAATATCTTCCTGGAAGTGAATCTTCCGCTTTGGGTTCTCACAGAAGTGCCAATTTCTGTTCTTCATGTTGAGTACGATACCAGTCTTTTCCAGAAAGTCCGTCCCAAGTAGAGTTCGATTTCCTTTTGCACTTGGCAGAGCCAGAATATCCAATGGTACGGATTTATCTTCAATCCTAATGTTCACTGTGGCGGTGTACGCTTCTTCGGTGGATTTGCATCCATTTGCCAATGTCATTGCAATTTTTGTGGGTTGGAATTTCACACCATTGTGCAACAGACAGGAATATAAAATCTCTCCAGCGACCGATCTGGAAGCGCCAGTGTCTGCACAGACTCGAGCATTTACTCCTGATATGTTGGTGTCAATCAAAGCCAGAGGTGAGTTTGTTTTGTAGTAGGTGTGCATAGTCAAGAAGTTGACAGCAAACTTCTCATCTCTTCCTGGTGAACAGGTGGGACATTTAGTTTTAATCACGCCTATTCTACCACAGCCATAACAGCTGACAGTTGGCCTTTCCACATTTCCAGTTTTATTTCTAGGGTTAGAGGGAAACGTTTTTATTTTCTGTGGACCAGGTTTAGAATTTCGGTTAAACTCGTTACCTTGACGACACTTCGGAAATTCATTCCTTCTAGGCTCTTGAGAAGTAGCCTTTTGCCTTACGCTTCTAACTTCGTCGTAAGAGTCCAACTTGTTCGCAAGTTCAATAGGATTTACCAGATCCGACCAATTGTCCAGGAAATGGTCTCTGACATCGGGTGGAACGCGACGCTTAATTTGATCACTGATCATCAAGTCACACAGAGGTTTAAACTCTGTTATTCCAAGTCCCGATATCCATCCGTCAAAAAAGTTCTGCAAATCAAAGTAGAAATCACGCCACGTAGTGTCAGGGCTTCTGCGATGTTGCGTAAACAACTGGCGAAACTTCTCGGCACTCATCTTAAAACGCTTTAAAAGAATTCGCTTCACATAGTCGTATTCCTGAACATTTTCTTCACTTTCTTGAGCAATAAGTTTAGCGATGTCTTTTGGGAGAAGACCGACCAAGTACACAACCCACTTTGTGACTGGTATCTTTAAAAATGTTAACTGTCTTTCGAACAGGTTCAGGAACAGGCTGATGTCATCACTTTTGCATCGAAGCTAGGAATTAACTTTTCGAATCCAAATTTCGGAAACCCTGTGTCGGTTGACAAAGCAGAACCCGATGAAGAATTCGGATTTTCCAAATGAGATTGCAATATCAGTTTTTCTAGTTCGAATGATCGTTCTTGTTCAAGATTCAATCGTTCTTGTTCAAGCTTCAATCGTTCTTGTTCAAGCTTCAATCGTTCTTGTTCAAGCTTTTCTTCTTTTTCTTTAGCAATTCTCAATCGTTCTTGTTCAAGTTTTTCTTCTTTTTCTTTAGCAATTCTTTCTACGATGATTTCTTCAAGAAGTGTTTTCACATATTCAAGTTCTTCTTTATAAACTTCACTTTGCTGAATGTTGTTTTTTATTTCCATGACTTTGTTATTTACATCATACTCTATATTTAAGTCATCAGCTAACCTTTGCAAATCAGACTTTTTTGCTTTAGCAAAGAATGACATGGTATCAATGTAAATCTTCTAAGGTATCAAATATTAAGTCAGACTAATATATACTTGTATACTTTGTTAACAAAATTGCTAAGCAGGTTTGTCTACCTTTTATTTAAAGTTCAAAAATATTTTTTCTCGTTGCAAGTATGATCACTTATTAGTAACAATTCACTATAACCTCATTAAAGTTAACAGGGATAAAAAAAATAATATTCTTCAGGTACTAAAGGTAGGTATACACATGGAATTTTATAAAAAGAATTCCTATCATCTTGGATTTATTTCGACCGAAATGTTCCCAAACCAAATTTGAATTGGATAATTCAATTTTCCTTTAGTTCCTGATTTCACAATTAGCAAGACAGCGCAAAAGGGTTTTACTTATCTTTCTTCTCGGCGACCTTCCATAACCAAACCGTTGAAAAAGTCGCCATCTTGCATCGTTTCACTACGTTGAAAATAAGACTGCTAACTTCTTTCTACAAGTTCAAAGTTCACCAAATAACTATTTCAAATATCGTAGATCGGGCCACGAGTTGGAGCGCCAATTTATAGCAATGTTACTTGAATTCAGTGAACATAAATGAGAGAATACAGATGAACTTAACTTTTATTCTAATTCACAAAGCCAAAAAACATAACTTTTCGAAAGGCAAAAAAGACAAACTGATTTTTAAAAAGAAGAACTGCGCGAGACATTAGATGAGTCGTCGCGAGAGAAAATGTAATAATTACTCTCGTGAAATAATCCTGCACAAAATAATAATACAAAATAAGTTCGTACACATGTTATATTCATTATTGTAGGCTACAACAAACTCCATAGTAATTCGCATAGTGATTGTTGCCAGTGAATTATTATAACTTTTAAAAGTAACTTGTCAGTACTGCCTATTTTCAGCCCAATTAAAAGAAAGTATTTAAAAAACTCAATAATATTTTACTGATTAACATTTATTCATTTTATGCAATGTAATTTATATTTCATCATACTACAATTTCAGTAACAAATGGCCACTGCAATATTAAATGGCCTTAATGGCCAGTTAATGTTCATTGTAATATCAATCATATATAATTTTTAGCAGCCAAAGTTATATCAACTAGCCGCCAAAAGATGTATCGCTTACATGTGAAAAAACATTGAATACCAGATACACACACACACACAATAATACTTATAAATTGGATATTAAAATACACCAAGTGCTTTATGGATAGAATATAACAGAACAGAAGCCTTTCTAGACGAGAACCCAAGTATTTTATTGCATAATATGTATAAACCCACTTGTTATTCTTTCTCTAAAATTCATTCAGATCCTTCTAACTTTACATATTAAACCCGAGGCAATTGAATTAAATTCTTTCTTTTTTCCCTTCCATCCCATCCGAAATTCTCCCTGAAGAGATATTTTCTAATTACCCCTCGCATACGCTTCAAGCAAAGCGTAACTTTGTACCACATATACGTTTTGCTCTTCAAAAAGAGGGGACATATAAAAAGGCAAAGAAGAATCCCTCTTTTGAAAATAAAGCCATAAAACGGAAATAGAACGGGAACCTTGGGTTGTTACATTATCATAAAAAGAAAGTGGCGTCCACTATTGGAAGAGATACCCTTTGTTTCCAACGATGGAAAGATGCCTTTATGATGCCTTTATGTCTGATACTTTTATGCTTTTATGCCTGATACTTTCCTACGGAGATCCGTTGTTCTCAAAAAGGACTAAGCGATAAGAACACTAAGTTCATGTTCATTACCTGCGCTTATATAAAACGCTGTGGTAAAGTGTCAATGTATGGAATACAAAAGATAACTTCAGTGGGGATGGCCCATTAGGTAGATGCAATGGGAATTGAGTTATCATATGAGGATGTTTTAATCTTTTTATGAATCTCAATTTAGTGTGTGTTTAAGGACATTTCTGCCGTGGGCAGGTAAACTGCCAGTATCCATATTAATGACTTAGACTAGATTTGCCCTGAAATTTCTTTAGTAAACTTTCTAACGGGTTTTACTTATTGATTGCTTTAAGAACGGTGCAAAACATTATTGTAGATATGGCAGTTAACCTGTCTACAATAGAATTTATACAATTTATTGTAAGCTATATTTTAAGCGTTGTATATAGGCTAGTGAATAAAAAAAGTTACAAGTAACTTTACGAACCCTCATTAATGATTCATTTAAATTGTATAAATAAAAGTATCTGACCCTCTTTTAAAATTAGTGTTTACCTATTGTAGAATTTGACTCTCTTTAGGAGTTATTTCCCGCATGTCTATAATAATAGAGTTAATAATAAACGGAACAGTTACCGGCGTAAGTTGCCCATTGGAAATCAATGGTCAGAAAGACTATATATTCATTGAGGGTTGATGAAGAGCCATTCGAACAGACCATCATTGGAAGATCTTTGCACTAGTTAGTCGTCAATGTTTGCAGTTGTCATTGTTAGCATAGAAACTTAAACTGAACGTCTCTGTGGTCGCTGTTGTTGACCTCATTTTAAATAGTGGTAATAATTATGGAAAAATCAAAAAAATATTTTTTCAAATTTAATAAAAAATGCTAATATATAATTAGGCATGACTTTAGAATATTTTTTACCTATAGAATTTTCTGTTTACCCAAACCTGTCTTAAAAATGAATTTTTGCTTTTGCAACATAAAAAGTCATACAACTAGCACTACTTGAAACGACAATCTAGCATAGTAGTCCAACATTTCAGATTTTTTTTTAGTAATTCGATCGAAAGATGAATTTACCCCCATACTCTGGTACAAACGAAATACAATTGTTTTGAGGAAAAAATTCTTTATTTTCCTTATTATTCTGAAAAACTTTTTCATAGCATGGCGTAAACTATAACTATCAGATTTCAAATCAAACGCTAATTTTATTTTTTTCTTTAACTTTTTATTCGCATTTAGCTGTTTCACGCTTTCCAACACAAGCGGTGATTAGGGAAAACAAATGAAATCCACAAAGAACGTTACATATTACAACTCCCTAATTTAAATTCAAGAGCTTTACATTTAAAAGGTTTTTAAACCCCCCGTTCCTTCAAAGATTCTAATCTCAGAATCTGCTTCCCCTAGAGCCATGGTAAAATCACCGTGGCGGAAAGCAGCGCCAAATTCGCCATAACACCAAAAGAAACATTCCCAAACTAGACAAATAGAAATTATTCGGCGGTAAGTGAACAAAACACAAACTTGCTTAATTTGTTCCGCTTCCTTCTAGCTGTTGCTCTTTTCCGACACAAGCTTTTGCCATCCGTAATTAACGAAGGGTGCAAGAGGATGCAAAGAACGATAGAAATTCGCCCAAAAGGAAA
>CM033280.1:41132621-41215121 GCA_019343175.1 Oedothorax gibbosus
CTTATATCTTGACAGAGTATTTTAAAGATAAAAAAGTAAGTAATAATTATTCTATTCTCACGAAAAAATTAAAATTTTAAAATAAGATTAAAAAAAAATTGAAATAATACTATTTATATAGAGTTTATAATAATAATACTGCTTAATGATCCAAATTAACTAAATTACTTTGGCCTCTGACATCTATTTTTGGTTTCTGTTTAAAAAGTGTTTTTATTTTCCCCTGTCAAAGGAATTTTTAATGTTTTGTTTGTAACTTAGAAATATCTTAAATATTATGTTTAGACGCGTAATTTGCTGAGAAATGCTCTACACTGTTAAAATTTGGTGCAGATTGCATCGGAATAATGGAACTTTCTAGCTGCCACCACTATTTGAAGGATGGATGCACCACTTTTGCGGTGTATCAAGTTATGATTTTACCGCAAAATGGTAAATTCACACTCCAAATAGTGGTGGCAGCTAGAAAGTTCCAGGATTCCGGTGCAATCTTGCGCCAAAATTTTTAACAGTGTAACACTCTAAGCATATTTTTCCAATTTTTATTGTTAAAATTAATTAATTCTCAATTTCAAATAATTTCATTTTTTTATAATGTTAACCTTTGTATTTTCAAAAAAGATAACATTGTATAATAGTTACATTTATTAAGTGCAACTGACTTATTTTATGTATGACTTTCACGAATTTGAATAAATCCATTTTATTACTTAAAAATATTATATATTTTAATGGAATGTATAATATTTTAAGGCAATGCATTGTACAAAACTCTTGCTATTTTATTGGAGTTTTATATATATTTTTTATCAGTATACTGTTAGCAACGTATATGGTATGAAAATGATACTCATTTTAATATACGAACATTGAATTCAGGTTGTAAAATCATTTGTAAAAGTATTTATACAAATGCAAGCATAGATTCATTTTATCGTTGTATTTTGTATACTTTAGTGGTTGAAAAAATTACAATTTTATGGAAAAAAACAATACATACATTTGATATTTAAGTTAACCCCATTTTTCTAGAGTAAGAGTAAATTTTATTTTAAATATTAAAACAATCATTTCATATATTTAGTTTTAACTTTTATAGACATCTAACGATTTTAAAATCATATAAGCTTAAATTTTTTAAATTTATTTGGCACTTCACTAAACATTTTAAAAAAAATAATTGAAAAGTGTAGTGGCAAAAAAACTCACATTCTCAGAAGTATAATTAATATATGGGGTCCGGTGCATTCGTTGGCGACTTTTGATCATTGTAAATTCAATCGGACATATTCGCCAATGAACGAACAGCACCCTTTATCTTAATTATACTTCGGAGAATGTGAGTTTCGTAATTAGACACTTCAATTTTATACAGGCTATTTATTACTACATAAAAATGCGTTTATAAATCAAGATTACAAAGTATTTGAATAAGGTTTCGGGGCATCACGAGTTGGTGCAGGATAACTAAAGTTAAAATTTAAGGACGAATTTACTTTACCTTTGCAGACTTTAATATGCTAAAACCGAATATTTTTTTATCCAAATGTTCCATCTTTCCCTGTTTTCTAAAAACTGAACTTGAGTAGGCCATTTTAATTCAATACATTTCTGCTTTTACCTTACAGCTGCTACTGAAACGATGGAGGCGAACCAAGCCGTACTTGGAGTAGTGGACTACGTCATTTTTGCCCTCATGCTGCTGGTGTCTGCTGGGATAGGCGTTTATTTCAGATTCTCAGGGGGCAAACAGTAAGCATTCAGAGCCTATATTAATAGTTTGATGCCTTATTTTACAGATAATAACTACATTGCTCAAAGCAATTAGGGGAGGGCATGGTTTAAACCCTTTCACCCCCAATGATTCCATTTGGAATCAGCAGCTTGCAATTTTTTTTCTCACTAAGTTGAGCTCGCACTTATTTATTTTTAGATGGAAGAATCATGTCTTTTGAAGAATTAAATAATATTTGTTTTAATTAAAAGAAAATATGAAAACATGGTAAAATTAAATTCACTCTGAAACAATTCTATTAAATAAATTGACAGTATATTCTTCATACTTGCTTTTTTAGATGATTAAAAATAATTTCAATTTTTTTAACAAATAAAGTTTTGAAAAAAATATTGTTACATTTTTTCAAAATTTATGATTCCAATTTTTCTCTTTAAATTTTAGTTAAACTTTATTATGATTTTTTCCCCTGTTTTTTACCATTGCATTTTGGATGCATAATGAATCTATTTCGCAACATTTAGATTTTTAGAATAAAAAGTTGGGACTGAAAGAGTAACAAAAGTACGCAAAATGCTCCCTTATTTGTTTTGAGCAGTGTACTTTTTATGTCTTAAGTAAATTTTCTAATTTCTTAATAAAAATGCCAAATCATGTCTTTTTATTCTGTATACTAATTCAAAAGAGTCAAGTGGTGAGTTATGGGCAATTCCATAAAAATGTCAACTTTTTGAAATATCACTTTTAAAAAAAAATATTTACTAATTAGGTTTAAAAATATATTCCAAGCTTTCAAATTATGGTTTAAGGAAGCAGGGAGATAAAGGACATGTATTCACATTTTCCAAAAAAGGAGATCAATGCCTTGTGGACAAAAAAGATTTGTTTTCTTAGCAAATTCAGTCGCATTTCAACTAGTGGGAAATCGACCTCGATAAGTGTTTGAAAAGCCTTTTACGTATGAATAAATGTATATAATGTAATATTTAATATCTTATGAATATTCTAGATAACAAAAAATTAAGTTTATTACTTTACACACTTTTAATTTAATATAAAATTTATGAAACTTTTAGTCACATTCTGTAATGGTCATTCCGTAACGTCAAATGACAGTTAATAACTTACACCATGTTACAGGTAGATTGATCTAAATTATGATTTACATAGCTCATATATCATATTTAAGATATGCATTACTTTAAAAACTCAATGTATTGTTAATTCACAGAAATTTCCATATTTAAGTACCAGGATGCAGTCGTGGTTGCAAAAATGTCATTCCGTCACACAAAAAGAAGTTAGTCAAAAATACAATAATAAAAAAAATTTCAACTTTTTTTTGTAAACTTTTAATCATTAACAGTAATATAAAAACTGAAAAAAAAATCAGTTTTCCTTTGAAAATAGCTTTGTGGTAATTGTTTTACTTCATTTCTATATTTCAAAATGTCATTCCGTCACGCATGGAATTGCCCTTATTAAAAGATTGTTCTTAAACGAAATAATGTACGAAAATGCATTTTAGAGCTTAGAGAAGTGAAACAAGCATAAGGTGTATCCTATCATGTTAAAATATCCGTTTTATTAAAAAAAAATTTAAAAAGAACATATTTTAAAACAACTTAATCAAACGGTCTGTCAATTTTTACGAATGCTATTGCTTTTCTTTACATTGCTAGGAGAACATTACCCATGCGTGATAATGGTGGGCTTTTAAAATATAATAAATAATCTAATTCAAATCTTTACGATCCTTTAATTCATCTTTTGATAAACTTATTCATTTTTCAAATACTAACCACCAGTACTTTTTGTTACATATGCCGCATACCTGAAAAAAAATATGACCCTAGTTTTACCTGAGATTGAAATCATACGCACAAGAATTAAAATTTTAACTTTTATATAAAATAAAGGATTGCTCAAAACTATCTCGAGGCTATTTATTTCATATAAAGCTTGTGTGTTCCCCAAAAGTGTTTCTTTAAATATCTACAACTATAGAATTCTACATAATTTTTTTTTACGTTAAGATAGTGAAAGTAGCACGCGGTTTAAAATTTCTGAAAAAGAGCAGAGGCACACACAGCATGTTTTTTCAGTTGCCTTTTTTGGAGTGTCTACGCGCATGGGCACCGTACACGCATTACGCGTACAGGTAGTAACTGTGCAGTAGTGATGGCTTATTAGCAGTTTCAGTTCGGTTCTTAACGGACGTCGTAGCTTAGTGGTTGCATAAGCGGTTCGTGATCAAAGGTCCCGTGTTCAAATCCCCTACCAGCAGAAATAAAGATGTCTTTTTTTCCAAGCTTTTTTTTTATTTCACCCAGGAAGATCTTGTTTTTTAAATTGTCCTGGAAAGTTTACTTGCATTTTTTAAGTTTTCATGAATTATTTAAATTTCTAATTTTTTGAACATTTAAAAATGGGTAGAACTTTGTTACATTATTATGTTTAATAATAATTAATATAAAACTAACTTGATCATATTAACTGTAACCGAAACTTAACTATGTATCTGGCATCCTAACTTCTAATAAACATTCCCTGCTATTCTCAACTTACCATGTGTTGGTTATTTAAATCAGTGTGATTTATTTATTCGATTAGCAACCATTTATTTATTTAATTACTCTACAAAATCATTATTCAAGAGGTTATGTGCCACAACACGAAGCCACTGCTTTAGATGATCTTTTTTTTTGCAAGTAAAATAAGAAATAACGTGTTTCGATGTGTAACGATCACGTGAGTTAGTTAGGCTGATCGAACTCTTTTTGATTTCTGAACTTTTCTTTAACTACTGAAATAAATGGATTTCAAGGCCAGTATTGAAAAACTTTCGGGAACCCCAAATTGGACGAAGTGGAAACGTCAGATTGAGCTGCTGTTACGTCACAACGATGTTTTGGGCATAGTAAAAGGTGATAGAGGCAGGCCAGACGATCCTGGAACCGGCAACGAAGTTACAGCAACGATTAGTTCGGACTATGAAAAAGAGCTCAAGTCTTTTTACAAAAGTGATGCCCTTGCACAGCTGGTTCTTGTCGGGAACATGGATGATGGACACATCGAATTGACGACAACATGCGATTCGGCCCAAGCAGTATGGGAGAAGCTGACATCTATATATGAGCACAGTTCCGGACAACGCGAGGACCGTCTAATGGAGCAGTTTTTCACTATCAGCAAAGATCCTGCGGAAGATATTGTTACACATATCTCGCGGCTGCAGAAAAATTTCAGTGAATTAAATGATGAACTTTCAAAATTGGCTCAGGCTGCTCTTCCAGACCTCCTGCTGATGAGTCGAATTATGTCTACTTTACCATCAGAATACTTCGAATTCAAAAGTGTCTGGGAATCTGTGTCCATTACTGACAGAACAGTAAACAAGCTGACAGAAAGACTTCGCCTCATAGAGATGAGACTGCCCTCACGATCCGATAATACAGCCTTCCTAGGAGTCAAAGATGTGAAGAAAGGTAGTGATCAGAAGCAACGCCCAAAGGAAAAATCTGAGAGGAAATGCTACATCTGCAGAAAGCCTGGTCATTTAGCTCGTGATTGCAGAAAGAAATATTTTGTGAAAAAGAAAACTGATAGAGATGCATTCATCTGCTCTGTTGACGGGGTTTCTGAAAGTGAGGTGTGGATTGCCGACTCTGGAGCATCAGCCCATATGACCAAATACAAGAACTATTTCGTGTCATTTGAACCATTTGCTGTTCCAAAGAAGGTCTATGTCGGAAACAGTGAGGAAATCCTTGCTCTTGGCCACGGAACAGTAAATGTGGAGATGAGAGTAAATGGTGAATGGAAAAAG
Organism: Oedothorax gibbosus; assembly: GCA_019343175.1. Classification (NCBI taxonomy): domain Eukaryota; kingdom Metazoa; phylum Arthropoda; class Arachnida; order Araneae; family Linyphiidae; genus Oedothorax; species Oedothorax gibbosus. The sequence goes on from CM033280.1 coordinate 41,138,186, forward strand.
AACCACTTGAAAAATGTGTGGTATGTTCCCAACATTAGTAGGAACTTGTTTTCGATCGGACAGACCATCAGTAAAGGATTCAACTTTCATGCTCGCAAAGATGGTTGCTCGTTCCATAGAAATGGTGAAGTTCGTTTAGTAGGAAGTATAACATCAAGTTCTTTGTATGTATTACAAATGCGTGTCAGAAAACCCTTGCAGTCTGCTGAAGCATGTGTTGCTGTTTGTCATAACTCGTTGCAACTCTGGCATGAGAGAATGGGACATCAGAACAAATTACATTTAAAGACTGTGCTACGGCGTCATAATATTGATGTAGATGTAAAAGAAGAATTTTGTGATGGCTGTGCTTTTGGAAAACAACACCGGAGAAGCTTTGGTACAAGAAAGGACAGGCCAAACAAGCCAGGGGAAATAGTGCATGCTGATGTCTGCGGGCCAATGCAAGAGAAATCCTTGGGAGGTGCTCGATACTTTCTGTGCCTTAGGGATGACTTCAGCAAGTTTAGAAGAGTTTTCTTTCTTCAGCACAAAGGCGAAGTAGCAGAATGTCTGAAGATTTACCTTAAAGAAGCCAGAAACCAGGGGATTGTCCTCAGGGAGCTACTGACAAACTGTGGATCTGAATTCAAGAACTCTAGTGTCCTGCATGTCTTGGAGGCAGAGGGGATAACTCACCGTGTCTCCATGCCATACACTCCTGAGCAAAATGGGTCTGCGGAACGCGAGAACAGAACCATAGTGGAAAACGCAAGAAGTATGCTTCACTCCAAAGACCTTACTGTGCGACTGTAGGCAGAAACAGTTAACACTGCTGTTCACGTGTTGAATCGAACTGGCCCAACATCGGTGAAGGACAAGACTCCATATGAAATGTGGAAAAGTAAAGAAACCCCTCCGTGCATTAGCCATTTCAGGGTATTTGGCACCGAATGCATGGTTCATGTACCCATCAAGAAAAGAAGAAAATGGGATAAGAAGAGCAACAAATGTTTCTTTGTTGGATACAGTGGTGAGAAAGATGGGTATCGAATCTACATGAAGGAGAAGGATCAAGTCATCTTGAGCCGAGATGTTATTTTCAGAGAAGAGCTAGCTGTACCCGATGGAGAAGTCAGCAAACCATCAGGAGAGATTTCCTCGTTGACATTGAAATATCAAGATCCTTCAAACACTTCAGAGGAAGAAGATCCCCTTAATGAAGCAGAGTATGACACCACTAATGATGCAGCAGAAGTGGATACTAATCAAGGGATGGTTCAAAGTGTCCAAGGAAGACAACGAAGAAAACCAGAATACCTAAAAGATTATGTATTTATGGCTGAAGTTCCTGATACACATTTAGCTGCTGTGAATTCAGAGGATGCTGAAAAGTGGAAAGCAGCTATGGAAGAGGAAATAGCTTCACTACAAGAGAATCATACCTGGGATCTAGTCGAGCCTACAAATCGAAAGCCAATCAAGAATCGTTGGGTCTTCAGTGTCAAGGAAAATGCCTCCGGGGAAATAGAAAGATACAAGGCAAGGCTCGTTGCAAAAGGCTTCTCTCAGAAGTGCGGGATAGACTTCCAAGAGACCTTCAGTCCAGTTGTACGCTGGGACACAATTAGGTCAATTTTGAGTGTAGCTGTAGATCGTCATCTAAACCTGGCCCAATTCGACATTAAGACAGCTTTTCTCTATGGTGAGTTGTCTGAAGAATTGTATATGGATCAACCCCCTGGATTTGATGATGGATCAGGAAAGGTCTGCAAACTCCTGAAGAGCATCTATGGCTTAAAGCAAGCTCCAAGGTGTTGGAATGAAAGATTCAAGAACTTCCTTTTGAATTGCGACCTTAACCAGATGGATTCGGACCCTTGCCTCTTTGTGAACAACAAGTCACTCCTGCTGGTGCTTTATGTAGATGATGGGATAGTAGCAGCTGAGAGTAAGGAACTGTTGGCCACATTTCTTGAGAAATTGTCTGCAGAATTTTCTGTGAGAGTGGAACCTGCCCATTACTTCCTTGGTATGCAGATCGAACAGCTTCCAGATGGCTCGGTCTTCATCCATCAAGAAAAGTACTGCAAGAGGGTTCTGGAAACGTTCAGTATGTCAAATGCGAATCCTGTGTGTATTCCCATGGACAGGGGAACAATAGTTCCAGAACCATCAGCAAAGCTCGATGAGAAAGTTCCCTATAGGAAAGCTGTTGGGAGTTTGTTGTACTTATCCATGGTGACGAGACCAGATATTGCATATGCTGTCGGGGTTCTTTCACAGTTTCTTGACAATCCCACCAACCATCACTGGAGTATAGTTAAGAGACTGTTGAAGTATCTGAAAGGTACTTCAGATTGGGGCATTCTATACAAATCAGGTGATAAATCAGAGTTGGAAGCTTTCTGCGATGCAGATTATGCTGGAGATACTCTGACCAGGAAGTCAACTACTGGGATGGTATTCCTTTATAGGAATGGAGCTATCACCTGGTCAAGTAAACGACAAAAGTGTGTGTCTCTTTCAACAACAGAAGCAGAGTTTGTTGCTGCTAGCCAAGCATCAAAAGAAGCTGTGTGGTTACACCGACTCTTGTCGGATGTTGTGTCGTCGCTGAGTGTGCCGACTCTTCAAGTTGATAATGAAAGTGCCATTAGGTTGATTAAGAATCCCGAGTTCCACAATCGAACGAAGCACATCGATGTTCGCTACAAGTTTGTTAGGGAGAAGTTTCAAAATGGAGAGTTAAAAGTAGTACACTGTTCGAGTGAAAATCAAGCAGCGGACATTTTTACAAAACCTTTAACAAAAGTTACTATTCAGAAACTACGACTTGTGATTGGAATGTGTTGTAAATTGTCCGTCATGTAATTCTTTTAGATTAATGGTTATCTTAACTGTTTTCATAAAGTTAATTAAGTTTAGTTTTAGGGAGAGTGTTACATTATTATGTTTAATAATGATTAATATAAAACTAACTTGATCATATTAACTGTAACCGAAACTTAACTATGTATCTGGCATCCTAACTTCTAATAAACATTCCCCGCTATTCTCAACTTACCATGTGTTGGTTATTTAAATCTGTGTGATTTATTTATTCGATTAGCAACTATTTATTTATTTAATTACTCTACAAAATCATTATTCAAGAAACTTATGTTTCTTAGAATTTCTTTTCCCGTTCCCCAAACGAGTGTTTAGGATTTCAATGCACCCTACAATACTTCCCCATGTTGGATACTGATGTTTTTTTTAGAGAAAACAAAATTGCCAGGGATCCAAAAAGAGTAATCTCAACTTTCAAGTATAATTCCCCCCCGTGCCTGTGCACGCAATGTATACATAGTTAAGGTTAGCCCCGCCTTGAGCATGCGCAGTTAATACCCGTACGCGCAATGGGTGATAGCCTCTGCCTAATTTTTTTTTGTCTTATTTGAAGGGTCTCGTTGCCAAACTCCAATCCTCTAATGTATACCTAAAACATAGGGTCCGACCCATTCATTGGTGACCTTTGACTATCGTAAACTCAAATAGACAAAGTCACCAATGGAAGAACCGGACCCTATATCTTAGTTATACTTTGTAGGATGTGAGTTTTGCAACTAGACACTTCAATCAGTAATCGGTATATGAGATATGTATCACATAGTGTCTTAGCAGTATGGTTGGCCCACTCATTAGAGATATCTTTGCCGAAAACTTTCTCTGGCGATGACCCTGTCCATTCATCGGCAACCATTGACTATCGTAAACTTAAATAGACAACGTCACCAATGAAAGAGCCGCACCCTATATCTTATTTATCATTGAAACAATGTGGTTTTGCGACTAAACCAAGGGTTTTAGTAACAAATATCAAATTATCCAAAGTACAACTAAGATATAGGGACCGGCCCATTCTTTTGGCGACTTTTGACCATCATAAACTCAATTAAACAAAGTCACCAATAAACAAACCTGACCTTATATCTCAGTTACAATTTAGATAATGTGATTTTTTAAAGTAAACCAAGGGTTTTAGCTACAGATCCCGCAATATCCAAAGTAAATCTAAGATATAGGGCCTGGCCCATTCATTGGCGACTTTTGACCATCATAAACTCAATTAAACAAAGTCCCCAATGAACAAACCTGACCTTATATCTCAGCTACAATTTAGATAATGTGATTTTTTAAAGTAAACCAAGGGTTTTAGCTACAGATCCCGCAATATCCAAAGTAAATCTAAGATATAGGGCCTGGCCCATTCATTGGCGACTTTTGACCATCATAAACTCACTTAAACAAAGTCACCAATGAACATACCTGACCCTATATCTCAGTTATACTTTAGATAATGTGATTTTTTAAAGTAAACCAAGGGTTTTAGCTACAGATCCCGCAGTATCCAAAGTAAATCTAAGATATAGGGCCGGGGTTATTCATTGGCGACTTTTGACCATCATAAACTCAATTAAACAAAGTCACCAATGAACATACCTGACCCTATATCTCAGTTATACTTTAGATAATGTGATTTTTTAAAGTAAACCAAGGGTTTTAGCTACAGATCCCGCAATATCCAAAGTAAATCTAAGATATAGGGCCTGGCCCATTCATTAGCGACTTTTGACAATCAAAAACTCACTTAAACAAAGTCACCAATGAACATACCTGACCCTATATCTCAGTTATACTTTAGCGAATGTGGATTTTGCGACTAAGCCGCTCATTTTTCTTCAATGAGAACTGTGGCGGCTAGCACAAATACCCAATAATAGCACTAGCGACCGAGTAATTACTTTGTCGCAGAGGCGGTTCAGAATTGGGCTTGCACGCAGGAGATTACTGGATCAAAACCGGACCTGTCCGTACCTCTTCAGTGGTGACATCATAGAGTCATCGGACGTGGCGCCATTTATGGGAGCAAATCTGACAAACTTCACTCAACCAAAGCAAAGTACTGAGACTCAAAGCAGGCAGCAAAGTCCTGAGACTCACATCAGGCAGCAACATAAACACTCAACCAATAATCGTTCCTCCTCCGACTCACCGGAAGGAGAGTACTGTGGCGGTCAGTACAAATACCCAATACTATAGTCCTTGCGAATGAGTAATTACTTTGTCGCAGACGGTTCAGTATTATTCAGCATATTCATTTTTCTCTCAGGACTACCACAGATGAGTACCTCTTGGCAGGTCGAGACATGCCAATTCTTCCCGTGGCTTTCTCCCTGATGGCTTCTTTCCAATCGGCCATCACTACCATAGGTATCCCTGCCGAGGTCTATCGCTTTGGCATGCATATAACATATCTGGTCATTGGATATGCGTCAGGGATGGTCATAGCGGCTTTGCTTACCGTACCGGTATACTTTCAGTTACAGGCCTCGTCGGCTTATGAAGTAAGTGTGGTGCATAGATATCATAGTTAAAGTATTAGATTGGCAGATCACGTGACCTCCAATGATAACGACGCATGGAGACCAAAATAAGGGGGCAAAATGGCCAGTGTTGCCGCCACTTTAAGGAGGAAAATACTACGAAAAAATACCATTTAATTCTAAAATTAAAAAAAAATACTAGAAAATGATTTAAAGTCGCTAAAAAGATTCCAAAATGCAGCTAGTATTTTTACGATATTTTTTTTGTAATTTTAGAATTAAATGGTATTTTTTCGTAGTAGTTTTCTCCTTAAAGTGGTAGCAACACTGGCCATTTTGCCCCCTTATTTTGGTCTCCATGCGCGTCCCGTCGTTAGCATTGGAGGTTACGTGATCTGCCAATCTAATACTTCAACTATGATATCTATGGTGTGGTGTAAGAAATTGTATGATAATAAATGAAAAATTATTTTCTAGAAAAAATTGTGCCTTTATTGAAATTTTTTTCTCATTATACATTATTTAAATTGAAATAACGAACTTTAAACCTCCAACTCTATATCATTAAGCTTTTGAGGGGTACAGGCGTATAAACCCGTCATCTGACTATCAGGTTTTCCAGAAAAACATACATATAAAAACATTTTATAAATAATAATTTTACTAAATTTTAAAAGTTTGACGTATAAAGGCGTTGATTATAATCACCTGCTAAAGAAATATGACTTTTAAAAATTTATGGAACTAAATTGTTTCGTTAAAAATTTAAATTTCATTATCATGCATTGAAAATAAGTTTATACTTCAGCCAATTCTTTTTATCCCTCATAGGGTGAAAAAAAATAAATGAATAAATAAATTATTTGGTAAAATTTTGTCCTTACGTATATTAAACCCTAAACCCGTCTATGGACTGACATTTTTTTTATCAAAACTGATAATCTTTAATAATTTGTACATTTTAAATTTTATGAAATATTGAAATAATTTTATATGATGTTCTCATAGAACTTATTGCAAAAAAAAATATTTAAAAATCATTATTTTTGACCTGAAAATCTCAAGCAATGCAAACAAAAAAAAAAGCTGAGCTTGGACAATTCGCTTATTCCTCAAAGGGGCATAAACACACCGCTTTTTAGCAAATTGAAAAAATATAGATTTTGTTTTGATTTAATCCTAAATCCTTATTTTACATTTTGTTCCCACAAATACTTTACATTTTCTTAAGGCTGTGTCCTGACTACGACATCAAATGCAACAAATGCAACAAAACTTGGCGACTTGGCAGAGTCCGCCAAGCTATTGCATCGCTTGGCACCCTTGGCGGTCGCCAAGTTTTGTTGCATTTGATGTCGTAGCCAGGACACATCCTCATTCAAATAATTCAAATTCGTCGGAAAGTTTTGATTTTTCCTCTTTGAAATATTTTCGCAAACACGATTTCTCTTTGCAGTACCTGGACCGAAGATACGGCAAGTACGCCCGCACTTTCACCTCAGCTGCTTTTGTCATACAAATGGTGAGTTTCTCAAGACAACTCAATGCAAATTCGTATCCGCATAGAGTTAAGAGGAAGATGGAGATGCTTGGCGTGAAAAACAAGTAGGTTTGTAACAGAATCTGTCACTCAGCCCGCTTCCACACAATATTTGTGTTCAACAGGAAAAAAGTCACCAAACACAATATTAATTCTACTATAAACCTTCAAACGCTAAATTTGACTAGTTTCATTTATTTTATTTCGAAAATTCAATAATTATTTCTTTAATAATTATTATCGTTTGCAAAAATTAATTTATATTTCAAAGAATAAATATGTAATATTCTTCTCTTTTAAATAGAATCAAAACATTTCGTATAAAAAATAAATAAAAGCGAAACTTTGCACATTTTTTTATGCAAATTTAGAATTCTCTATGCATCTTTCTTCATACATATATAATGAACTATCAAAAGAACTCTATTGTGATATTACAACAATCCAAACTGAATTATATCACATAAATAAATATTCTTTCAAAAGTTTTATTTTTATTTTAAATAAAGTTTCTCGTACGTTTAACGAAATGGCAACAGTGAAAATATTGAATAAAAATGGAATTTGCATGTTATTTCAATGCAGATTAAATTTTTAGTTTTTTAAATATTAAATATACTTCTAATTTAAATTTTTTAAGAAAATTTGGACTGTAGCCTAGTCTTTTATTTTGCTTCAAAATGACGTATCCCACTTGTTTGTGCGACTTGCGGTTAGTTCTGTAAAAGTGGGTGACAGACGGACGGTCAGACTGAACGATTATAATACCTTTCACTTTTTACGTTATAAACGTAGTGTGGAAGCTAAAAATTACGCCTTCAGAAAGTCGGCTAAGCAAACTTAGTAAGCCCAAACAAATCGCACTTAATGTTAGTCCATGCCGAAATGCATAATTTTATTCCTTATAAAACATTAATAAAAAAATACTGTTTGCGCAGTTGTATCCTGTTGCACGAGATCTGAATTTACACAAGATTTTTATGGTGGCGATTCCCTTCACACTATTCACAAGCAAGGAAAATACGTTGTATTTATAGTTTGTATTGAAGAGTCAGAAATCGGCAAGTCGATGTAGTAAGCCTATACAAATCGATGGTTCCACTTGGTGAACCTTTTTTTTTATTGGTGTTTGCACGGCAGCATCTCCATCTCAGGGCCCTGATCTAGGAAAATTTAGACTATAGGTACAAAAAAATTTGAAGTCCACTTTACGAAAATTTTTGTGTATGATTGCCCGTAATGATGGTGCTGATTGACCAATGTTTCATATTTTTTGGTATCGTTTTATTAAATACCTCATTACATCGACCTAACCTATCAAGTTATGTTAATATCCGAGACCAAATCAAATTAAAAACTAAGTGGGACCATCGGAAATTTCAAAATTACTGAAATTTTGGGGATCTACAGCATTTAGCATAATAGAAACTAAAACTTAGGGGGGACCCAAACATTTGGGAGCCCTAGGCCCAGGCCTAACAGGCCTTATGGTAGATCACGCCCTGCTCCATTTTCTTCTTAATACTATGGTATCCGCATAAGAGAGTATAAATATAAACTGTTACTTGCTGATGTATTTCTGTACAGATCCTGTACATGGCTGTGGTGCTGTACGCTCCTGCACTAGCCCTGAGCGCTGTGACCAACATGCCCATGTGGGTGGCGATTGTCTCCATAGGAGTAGTTTGCACCTTCTATTGCACTTTGGTAAGTAGATTCATACACGTTGTAGTGGTCTGTCGCACGCGCAACCACAAATAACATCCTCGCTAGATGGTGATGAATTACTACTGTGTTACCAAGAGCCCAGAGCCCTCAGACCTAAGTTATTTTCTCACGAATGAAATGTATCGGATTAGGTTTTTTTTTCATACACTTTTTGGATATGCATACCCGCTAGAGTGGACCATAGAGCTAGGAAGGAGAATAGAGAGGTCCTTGTATATGTAGCGCACAAATGAAGCAGGCTAGAGCGGTGCTTGGGATACCTAGGTGCCAGTATGTTAAGCGCAGTAGCTCGAAAAATCTGACAGCCCCGCTTCAAATCATCTCAATTGGACGGGCCCTCTACAGAGCGGTGCACCTTGGGATACCTCGGTGCCAGTATGTTATGCGCAGTAGCTCGAAAAACCTGACAGCAATGCTTCAATTTCTCTCAACTGGTGGACCGCTCTATACTCCTTCCTACCTCTATGGAGTGGACCGACTGCCATTTTACAGGTACCGGGTGCCAAAGGTAGGTAAATTATAAGTTAATTTATCTCATTTTCTCAAGGCTGATTTTTACAAATGTTTTAGAAAATATTGTTAAAAGTTGCTAATAAATACTTCCATACACTTTCCGCCGACCGAAACTTTTGCCAGACGCCTTAAAAGTCCTTGTAAAATTCCGACTTTGTCCAACGCATCTGGTGGCAAGATATGGCACTACGTATTTTCTAACTAAACAAAACTTTAATTAAATCGAAATGATTAGCCTTCTTTGTTTTTATTGCTTATCGACTCATATTCATTTCTATCCCCACAAAAGTAATGAAAAATAACAGTCCCCCCCAAAACAAAATTAAAAAAAGAAGAAAGATTATCATTTTGATTCAATTAAATTTTTGTTTAGTTAGAAAATACGTAGCTCCACATCGCGCCTTCAGATGCATGGTAAAAAGTCTGAGCTTTACAGGAACGTTTAAAGCATCTGGCAAAAGTTCGGCCGGCAGAAAGTGTCTGGCAGTTTAATTATTCACTTTTAACAATATTTTCTAAAACCTACATAAATATCAGCCTTGTGAAATTTACATAAGTTAATTTATAATTTACCTATTTTTTGCACCCGGTACCTGCAAATTGGCCTTCCACTCTAGCGGGTATGCATACACTAAAAGTACCGGGTGGTTATAAAATAACGCTCGCTATTCGGAGAGGTCTGTAGCTTGAATGAATAATCCGATTGCAACAAACTTCGGGACACTTACTAATCAAGAAGGGGAAAAAAGAATGGAATCATAAAAAAAACCACCCTCGTCTCTTGACCATTGTTCTAAATTACGAGGCGTAATTGGCTGTGTTAAAGCTCCTAAAGGAGGCTTGAAATAGGCAGCCGGAATCGATTACATTACATTAAAAAAGAAATAGTTACAATAATCATCGACAGATGGCGATGCCAATGCAAACACAATAGAGTAAGCATGTGGCAAAACCAAGAAGCGGTCATTTCTTGCATTAATGTACTGTAATCGATTCCGGCTGCCTATTTCTAGCCTCCTTTAGGAGCTTTAACACAGCCAATTACGCCTCGTAATTTAGAACAATGGTCAAGAGACGAAGGTGGGTTTTTTTATGATTCCATTCTTTTCCCCCCTTCTTGATTAGCAAGTGTCTCGAAGTTTGTTGCATTCGGATTATTCATTCAAGCTACAGACCTCTCCGAATAGCGAGCGTTATTTTATAACCACCCTGTATATGAAAAACAAACCTAATCCGACACATTTCACTCGTGAGAAAATTACTTAGGTCAGGGAGCCCTGGGCTCTTACTCTATAAATATTGTAGTTCATAAGTCGAAGAACTTGTTCATCACCTTGAGATATCTTTTTGGTGGGCATGGGTTGTAGTAATGTCTTCAGCAACATACACTACAATGAATAAATAGTTTATTTAATTACAAACTGCTTTGAGGTTTAACACCGTATTACAAGACTGAGAAAATCCGGGATTCTGATGCATAATCTATGCTGATAGGTGTATGCACAAGAGACACGCGATTTCAACTGAGTTTCTTTAACTTTACTTTACGAATTAGTGTAAAAGGATTCATACTTGTTAAATCTGTCTTGGTTCTAACTTCTGACGCCACCTACCATGTTGCCATAAGGTTGCGAACACCATCCCTAAATCTAAAGATTGAAAATGCCAGCACCAGAGTCGGCCACGTCGCATGACTTCGGTTGTCCATGATATCCAACGATAATTCCACCAAGAAACTACTAAACTAAACTCCTCGTTGCAACAGCCCATTAGTGTGCCAAGGCCTAGCCGTGCCCAATCCAGCTTTCGTGACTAAGGGCTCTGGGGTGCAAGACATATGTGGTCAACCCCACGCGGGATCCCGGTGTTTAGTTACCAGTTTAGTCCTTGGAGTAACCCTTTTAATTAATGATTGTTATCACATTTCAGGGTGGCATGAAAGCCGTACTATGGACAGACCTATTCCAGGGTGTCCTTATGTTTGTCGGGCTCCTTGCAACCATGATTAAGGGAGTCATGGATATTGGGCTCAAAAAGACGTACGAGACGGCTTACGAAGGTGGAAGGCTTGATTTTCCCAGGTACGATACTTATTTTTGCAACTGCATATTCAACGTGGATGGGGTTGAGAAAACTCTGACAGCATTTTATTACTTAATAGCGAATTAAATATCCGGTCTTTGCAGTCCAGATACAAATGAAACTTAAATTGCTTTTTAATACTTTATCTGTAAGTTAACATATCAATATTTTTTTCTAGTTTAGAAGTTGACCCCACCGTAAGATACACCATCTGGGGCACCTTGTGCCAGGGACTAGTTTTGGCCATGATTTCGTACGCAGGGAGTCAGATTCAAATACAGAGGCTGTTGACTGTGAAAAACCTCAAACGCGCACAACTGTAAGTATGACAAATTTTGCATTAAGTCCCGTTTCACGAGCAGTATTTCTGGACATTTTATCGTACTCATGTGGTACTCCACATGATCACTATGCAATGTTAAGTCAATCGGAAATTTGATACGAATAAATGTTTTACCTACGGTTTTGCCACCGATAATGGACAATTACAGCGTTTTCCACAAACATATTTATTCGATTAAGCATATTAAAAAACCTCTAAAACTCAAGTATTTCTGGTTTTAAATATGTATTTATTTTAAATTCATTTTTAAAGTTAATGATACGTCACTCCTGTTAAACCTCTCTTAGCATAACAGATGACGTCACGGTTGGCTTTTTTTGTTCTTGGCGTGTTATTTCGTATCACGTTTCACTGTATTTCTTAGGAAACTGTGAAACGTGCTTTCATCCTTATCAAACTCTTAATAAAGTTATGCTATTTTACAGAAACGTGTCATGTTCATTCCAGTTAATTTCTTCAAACGTTGAACGATTTCCCTCGACTATTCCGATCAGTTCCAACACTCAATAGTTCTGCAATAGCTCATACACGCTCTAGTGTGTGTATTTTAACTAACAACCAAACTTGGAACAAGCTGTAAGGTAAGGTAAGGTAATCGTTTCCGGCTGCCTATTTCTAGCCTCCTTCAGGAGCTTTAACACAGCCAATAACGCCTCGTATTTTAGAACCCTGGTCAAGTGACGAAACAAGCTGTTTAACTTCCTTGATATGAACTGGTTACAAATAATATTGTCTTCTTCTTTTAATGAGGTTTCGCAGAAATTGTAAGGTTTACTATTTTATAAAGTGTATTACAGCATAGATCGAAACATCGCCAAAAACATAACAGTTGACGTCAGAGCTGTTTTCAGTGACGTACATTTTCGGCAAATTTCAAATGTATTTTTTGTTGAAATTAAACATATTTGTGAAAAATATTTAACCTTACATTCGGAATCTGCAGCTTCTAATGTACCAGAAAAACACATATATTATGAATTTCGCGTTTCATGCAACTTGTCCATTGCTGAAGGGCATTTCCAAGCGTGACTTACACTACATCGGACGATTTAACAAATTTCGTTTGCATATTTCATAATTATTTTCTATTTTTTTAATAAAAATATTGTATGCCAGTTTACCCCTGAAAATATAGCATTTTTAGCAATCATAAAAAACTATTTTCATTTAGGATTTTAATAAAAATGTCATGGTGTGACTTACACTACATGAAAGGAAGTCGATTTTTGGTTATCATTTTAAACTCTCATTTCTTCTTCATAGTACAATAAATACACATTCTACCAGTACTTATTTCAAGCATAAGGTTTAAAGCTAAAAAAATTAATTTTAAACAAGTGTTGAAATATCATAGGAAATAATTTATTAACATTTTTGTGCGTGACTTACACTATATTCAATTTGTGACTTTCACAACATCATGTGAATTTTATCACAGATATGAAAATTTTGGTGATAATAACATAACATATGTCAATAATTTTGAACATGGTAAGTTAAGAATTGCATACACTGTAAAATCATAGTGAGGAAAATCGACACAACGTCCACCAAATTTGGTTTCTGGTAGTTTCTTAATTCCTTCTTCAATAGCAATGTCTGAAAAATGTTCCTTATCAGGCCACGCAAAAGACTTCCCGACCAGATGCTTCACTCTTATTGAAAAAGCATATTTACTTAACATTTGCCCCAAAAAATATTTAATAATAATTTTTTTCTGCAAAAGGAACTAAAGTCCGATTTCCAGCATCAAATTCGTTTTCAGAATTTTGTTGGGAGGTACTTTTTCAATTGTCATTTGTTAAATCGGTAGTGTAGTATTTTTGGGGATTTAATCAAACATTGGCAATTTTAAGTAGGTATTTGTTTAATTAAAAAAAAAACAGTGCAATAATTGAATGTCAGGAATCGGAAATATTTATATTTTCCTTTTGATAAGCAAATATCATTTAATCTACCTATTTCGCCCTTTTATACAGTTGTCAGAAAACTACAATAACGTTATGTTCGGGCAGATTTCTTATGCAAAGTGAAGAAATCTTCAGCAGAATGTGGTTCAATTTCCCTGGGAAGTGTGGCTTCGGTTTCCCCTCTTCATTGTATCACCAAGTCCATCAATGGTCCTTTACCATGACTGAAGATGACCATGACTGGCGGAAGATAATTACCACTCAATGTCACCAACACTCTTTACACCAACACAGTTGGAACATTGAAATAGAGGTGGAATAATGTTAATTGAATTTTTGTCCGTAAAGTGGTTTTTGCTTTCATTTTCTTTAAAGGTTTGAAATTTACCACATCTTCAAGTCTTTCTCTTTGCTCTCCTTTGCTTTCAGCTGTTGATTTAACCATCTTAAATCAAATTTTACAAATTAGAAGTAATCTACAAATATTATAGCTTATCTACAACAGATAAATCAAACAGAAGTTGTGACTGATACTACGTTGTGAATGACACTACAGTTAATGTTTTATAAAGTTAAATGTTTTATAAATCAAGAAAATGCTTTTTATTTTAAAGATGTGAAATTACACAAAGGTAAATATAGAAATAAAATATATTAAAAATTTTGAAGCAAAGCTTTATTTTAAAAAGTTATAGAAACTTTTAGATATTTTCGTGACTTACACTACAGCCAAAACAGGGGATGTTTATCTTTCTAATTAAGTAACTTTTATTTATAAATGCCGATTAATAATGTGTTTTCAAGATAGTTATTATAGTGCATTTTAATAATTTTACTAAAAAATCTGATAAAAAAAATAATACTTAACTTAAAATTCAAGAATTCAAAATGATGAAAAACCATAACCCATGCTTTACAAAAAACCCAGCCACTTTGACACTTCAGTGTTGCCACAGATAAAAACAATAATAGTTTTTGATGTAAAATTTTGACAGTTCAAACTTTTCTAAATCACATATAAAAGTTTCAACTGGAATAAAAAAATATTTTTTAAATTCACTTGAGATATGCATTTACATGGAATTAACCCTTAAATACTACCAATTTTAACACTATCTCACTATCTGTGGCGGCTTTGGGATCCCCAACTTTTTACAGCTGGCTACAAACCTTTCCTTATGGGAATAAAGATGCATCTCTTTCATTTGCCGCCCTTGTATTCTTACGGGGAGTTCACTGCTGCTTAGACGTCCGAACACATCCTTCAGTGTCTTGCATCTGGAGAATTTTCTCCACTATTAGATCCATGTCCAAATAGAGGTAATTAGCGAGGAACCTCTACACCTAACAAAGACGCATTTTTAAAAATCGTATCAACACCTTTTGATGTCGTTTAGATATCTCAACCTCATAATGATATCGGAAAATGCCAAAACTATATGTGTGCTTAAAGGTCCCTATTATTTTTTAAAATATAACTTTCGACAATAAGCGTTGATTAAGAAACTGTCAATTAACAGATACCTTGTCTGTGTAGAGCCGTATACCTGAATATCCCGATGGCGTGCTTCTTCCACATCCTGGCTTGTGGATCAGGCGTTATTATCTATTCCTACTACGCCACCTGTGATCCCATCACGAGTGGGCGACTTTCTTCTTCTGACCAGGTGAGCTCCAATATACATTTGTTTTTCGTGGTAACCTTTTGGTCTTGTAACATAACCTGTATCAGCGGCAGCAGTAGCGATTGATAAAAGCCATTAAAATTTACTTGGATTCACAAAAACAACAACAAAAAACTAGAGAAAGTGATAAGTGGCAATCAAGCTTTACCCAGACATCAGGGTTACAAATATGCAGTATATAAAGTACTGTACAAGGTGATTTAAATATAATGATACTGCTTATAACTACATCGCATTAGCATTATATTTGGATAACCCTGTATTATGTGATATAGTGTTTTTACCTATCTCCTTCATAATAAGAACTTGCCCATTTAGTACAGGTTAATGTGGCATTCATATGGGCGCATTTGGGTAACGTGGACACTACCCATATAGGACCCAGAAGGCAACAACAGCAACCCCTTTATTTTAAAACTAGCTTTATAAACCCGGCCTTGCTCAGGTGTACCCTTACCCTTACTAACGGTGATTGTTTTTTTATGTAAACTTACTTTATACCAATTGATCCCCTCTCCACTAGTCAGCACGCAGTATATTATAATTACTAATAGCAAATTTCTACCCGTTCTTCGCGCGGAATAAAAAAAATATCAAATAGATTCCAAATATGTGTACCATATAACCTGTTATAGGATCATAAACTTATTATTGTTTCCGCTCGTTATAAATTATAAAATCCCGTTTCATTGCCTTAAAATTCCAAAATGAAAAATACGCTATAAAATGCACTCATAAATGTCATCACAATTAACTCATAAATACATAAAACCTTTTAGCTCATTTGGCGCGTTTTGGGAAATAATTTGGCGAGAAAATAGATATAGCTACAAACACACCCATTATACAGCTCTAACACAATGACCTTCGAACAACCGACCAGCTTATAAAAATTATTTATAAAAGAAATTGCCTATTTGGCGAATTTTAGTTAATAAGTTGGCGAGATTGGCAACGTATTTGGCGAAAAAATAAAGACATAAAACACTAATAGCTCTAGTGCGATGGCCTACATTAACCATCATAGTTCAGTAATAGCTTAACTATACATGTATTGCTTAAATATGCATACATGCAGTCAACAGAAAAATCAATGAACAATCATCAAATAAACCCACAATAAAATCCGGGAATGAAGACTGGCGGAATTACGTCACTTGAAACATGTCAATTATTTTTCAAATAATGAATTTAGTTTCTGAAAGTAAAGGCAAAAGAATAAAATAAACATTTTGAATTTAAAATGTTTTCGTTAAAAGTTTTATTTAATTTTTTCAGCCGATGGCATCAGGAAAGAGAAAAAATGATCGGATTTGAGCCAAAGTGGTGTATTTTTTTCAGAAAATTCGAATTTTCTCTAAAAATGGAACAAATATGAAAAAACTAAGCCTCAGGTGCACACGTTAGTATTAAAGGGAATCTATCTTAAAAATTTCGAATTTCTGAGGGCAGTATAAGTAGGTCTTTTACGATCCAAAAACAAACACACAGACACACACACACACTCTTTCTTTAATTATTATAGATAAGAAACAGTTTTTTTCAAACAATGCTATAAATTAATAATGAAACATAATTTAATATTCAAATTACTCTATCCAACAAATAAGTAACAGTGTGTCTTAGGTGGTCTTTCGATAATCCTGGCCTCATACAATGGATAGCCCATAATAATCTTTATGGTTTACCCATTAGTGACCCATGCGAATCCTATTTACGATATCTTTCAAAGAAATTAATTCACATGGATTAACATGAGGCAGTGTCGGCAAACCTAACTGATTATTATGGGTGACCAATATGAAGCCCATGCTATCGAAAAGAGTTATCGAGGACAAGTATTAGTTATTTTTTAGATAATATAATTATAAGTCATTGTTACTTTGATATCGTTCTGCCACAAAAAGTTTAACTGTTTCATCATTTTGAATAATTAATAGATATATGTGAGAGATAATTGTAAACTGATTTATAAGGGATATCCCAGACGGTTTCATGCGGTTTGACCTGAACTAAAGGGGGAAGGTGGTGAAAGGTCGTTTCTTTCTGGCACCTATATGAGTAGTCCCCATACGCTAAACAAGTGGGCCCATAGAGATCACATATTAGTGTGATATCTGGGTAAAAAGTATTAACCATTTAAATACTTCAATACGAAAAAATACTGAAACTTTGATTATTTTACCTGTTAATAAATTTGTTGGGAACGAAAATTTTGTTGCAATACGAAACACGGATAGTTATGTTAAAAGTTGATGTGTAATATAGCATATACATAGTCTGAAGGTTAACAGACATCCAATCATTTTAACATCATCTTATTTGCAAAACTGTTTTACAACCACATTAACTTTTTAGCTGATGCCCTATTTCATGATGTCCACCTTGGGCGAGTACCCTGGTCTGCCCGGGCTGTGCATCTGCGGCGTGTTCAGCGCCTCGCTCAGCACCGTTTCTTCTGCTGTCAACTCTCTGACTGCTGTCACCATGCAGGATTTCATACGGCCGATCCTGGAAGCCAAGGGAAGTTCACAAAAGCACATGGTGCGCGGTGCAATGGTTCTTAGTAAGTAAATGGTTTTTAAGGGCCGGGGACATATATTCCCAACAGCCGAAATCCCGAAATACCATAATCCCGACAGCAAAAAATGCAAAAATTATTAAATTGTCCTTAATTAAATATGAAGGCATTAATTTATTGATTCCCCAGGATTTCGACCCTGTCGGAATTTTGTCCCTGTCCGGTAACGTCCTTGTCGGAATTCTGGCTTGTCGGGTTTCGACTGTCGGGATTACGTTCAGAACAGGTTTTGTTTTTGTTTTTAGTGTTTCCTCATGCTCGCGGGTTCGAGCCCTGGCTGAGTCGGCATATTATCAGGGATGGGAAATCGTGGGCACGCATGTTATATGATTATGTGGTATGTAAAATATCCACTGAGT
Organism: Oedothorax gibbosus; assembly: GCA_019343175.1. Classification (NCBI taxonomy): domain Eukaryota; kingdom Metazoa; phylum Arthropoda; class Arachnida; order Araneae; family Linyphiidae; genus Oedothorax; species Oedothorax gibbosus. The sequence goes on from CM033280.1 coordinate 41,156,275, forward strand.
ACCCATTTGATTTGAGTTCTCTCGGCAAATTCAAAATCTCGGCACACATATATAGAGCGTCAATAAATTGATAGTGAGAGCCGCCTACACTGAGAAAAAAATACTGTAAACATTCAAAAAATGTTTTTGTAACGTTACAGAAATAACCAATTTTACAAAAAAAGTTTTTGTAATTCTGAACAGAAATCCTCATTTCTACAGTTACAGGAAATGTTCTAGTATTCGCAATTTTTTTCAACCAATCATCTTCGACTTGAAGTTGCGCGCGCATCGCTTCTAAAGTTTCGTTTGTGATCTGGATCAATTCATCGCCATTTAAAAATGATATAACGTTTTAAATTTGATACAGGTATAAAATATAGGTGAGTAACTTTTATTTCTTTCTATTATACTATTTATAATTCTTATTTTTGTATTCGGCATTGTTCCGATTGTTTAATGTTTTATATTCATGAACATTTCGTTAACATGTAATGAAGCCGACCCGGTGGCGCAACGGTTAGGGAGCTAGCCTTTGGAGCTTCTGGGTTCGGGTTCGAATCCCGGTAAGGCATGGATGTTTGTGTTTGTCAATAAATGTTGTTATTTGTCTATGTGTTTGTGTCGTTGCTTTCTTTGTGTGTCTCTTGTGCCTGTGTCATTTCTGGGGTTGAGTACAATAGACCTGAGGTCGCAGTGCTCGGCGAACTTGCCCCCCACCAAGAAAGTCATAAGTCATAACATATAATGAAAATTGTTCTGTTTTGCTAGAAAATAGGTAATAATAATAATATACATAAAAAAAGTCTTGTAAAATTACAAAAACATTACATGTATAGCATACATAAAAAAGTCTTGTAAATATACAAGATATATATATATATATGTAATGTTAACACAAATATATTAAGTGTTTTTACAGTACTATTTTTAGTAGTTATTTACTAGAAATTTTCTAGGAAAAGTTTTTTACAAAAAATATTTTTGTTATGGTTACAGATTTTTTTTTCACAGTGTAGATGGTGCTACATAAAATTGGCCGTTCGATTGGGTCGATGATGACCGAAACAACATGATCTCACATCCCAACACTACATTAATTAAATATACCGGTATTTTTTTCAATTAACTCCAATTATCCAAATTCCAGATTATCCAAATGTGGTTAGGTAACAATTACTTAGGTTAGTTGTAGTTCTACTGCAATGCAAGAGGCTCTGATTATAGTTTCATGTTTTTTCTAGCTCTTTTCTATGGCATGCTGGGAGTTGGACTGAGCTTCGCAGTGGCCGCGTTTGGCAACCTAGCACAGGCTGGACTGACAGTGTATGGTATGATGGGTGCTCCAGTTCTGGGAATCCTAATTCTGGGGATGGTAACCACTAGAGCCAACGAAAAGGTGAATACTATTATTATTTGCTGAAATGGCCGAAAATTAACCGGAATATCACACGAACGAAAATTCTCCAACCCAACTCTCAACTCAACCATGTCTTCAACGCAAAACTCAAAAGTTGGATGTAATCCGCCGTCTGCTATGGAATTCGGGGTTGAAAAAAGGATCTTCAACGTCCATAACTCATACGACCCCCGGTTGATACAACTTAGTATTTGAACCAATGGATGCATAGACTACTATTTTCGCCACAGCCAAGAGATACTACGTGATTATAAAGGAGGCGTCTCTTATGCTGCTCCATTTTTAATAGCTGAATTTTAGCATTCGTAGATATAGCCAAAATTGATGAACAAACATATATTTGCACCAAATATAAGAATGAACTTCTATTTATGACTGTCCGAAAATAAGATATGCGAACAATCGGTCTTTTAACGATTGCAACCCTATTTCTAACTTTGCGAAGTCAAAATTAAGGGGGACCGGAGCCCTCCATTGAAGCCCATGTTAAATTGACCTTCTTTATGTACCTTTTTCTCAGAATCTATTTGATACATTTCGATGAAATTATTACTAGTTATTAAACGAATGTTAAACTATACTTCACTGGAGGCATTTAAAAAAAAATGTTTAGTTTTTAAATTATAAATTTTTAAGTGAAACTACATATTTTTGACCTAAAAACCCCCCAAAAATATTAAAAAGAAAATATAGTAATATAGTTGTGCACAAATCCCTCCAGCGAATTTTAGAAACTAACTTCTTAAATACGTATAAAAAATTTCAGGTTGATACTTATAGCAGATTCTGAGAAAAAGGTACACGCACATTGAAAAAGTAAGTTTTGAGATATAAGCGTTTAAAGTAAACAATAGTGGTTTCTTACCTATGAAACATAAGAGGATTTTACCTAAACAACATTTAAAAAAAAATATATTGAAAATACTTCTAGTGCTTGAAACTTTTATTTTAAGATATCATTGTAAAGATAAGATTGCATAGTTTAAGAAACACTAAAAACATTGAAATCTCATTTTTGAAAATCTTGGGGGTCTGGTCCCCCTTAAGATAAAAGTTAAAGATCGAATTTAAAAACCAGAGAAGTCTATATTTGACTTAAACCCCTTTTGTTTTAATGCTTAGCAAAGTTAATTACATCCTGTGTGTTGATGTTTCAGTCATATATATAGGAAGAGGAGCAGATATGCCCCTAGGAGAAAAGGTGAATCCACTTTTCCACCAGTATTCCATAAGGCAGTTCGCAAGCCAAAACATCCCGCTCGCCCATGCCATAAGCCACCAGATGGCACCATGAGATAAATTCGACTAATAAAAAATATATATTAAATATTAACTAAGTAAAACTTTTTGCCAGTTTTGCTAGTATAAGTTTATCACTGGATATTTTTTGATAATTTCTGGTGGATATGAGGTATTTATTCATAAAAGAAGCATTTTAAAAATGCAATTTTTATTGCATGTAACTCTTCGGAAAAAGCAGTTTTTTGCCAACCAATATCCCGTGATGCATTGCGAAAACGGCGAAAAGCGGCTTCATCACACAGTCTCAGGATTTGTATTGCACTGTACGGGGATTGCGCAATCGATGGGCATATCTGCTACTCTTCCTATATATATGCTTAGCAAAGTTAATTACATCCTTGTGTGTTGATGTTTCAGTTGAAGAGTAGTTTATGTCTAATGTGGATGTATCTGGTTTTGAAAATAGAAGAGCCAAAGTAATCTAAGTAGCAATGATTCAAAAGGGTCTTCTAGCAACTTGTTATATAAATTAAAATGTGTCAAAAAGAAATAGTTCATTAAAAGTGTCTTATTATTGAATGTCTTCTAAAATATTTTTATGATGAATGATATATTGACATAAATATGATGAATTAAAATATATTAAAAGAACTTTTTATACTTGCACGTAAAAAAACGTGACTGAAAACTTCTGCTAAGGCCGCAGTCACACTTGAAATATTTAAAATAAAGCATTCAAAACCTGCTTTGGATGAAATTCTATAATTATTTTGGTAATTTGTATTTGAAACTTTTTTTTTGCGTTAATATTGTCGAAATCATTTACAGTTTAATCAAAGAGGTAGGAAGGAGAATAGAGAGGTCCTTGTACATGCGCAGTAGCGCACAAATGAAGCAGGCTAGAGCTGTGCATCTTGGGATACTTCGGTGTCAGTATGTTATGCGCAGTAGCTCAAAACCCTGACAGCCCTGCTTCAAATCATCTCAACTGGAGGGCTCCTCTACAAAGCGGTGCATCTTGCGATACATCAGTGGTGTCAGTATGTTATGTGCAGTAGCTCGAAAAACCTGACAGAGAGAGAGAGCCCTGCTTCAAATCCTCTCAACTGGAGGACCTCTCTACACCTCCTTCCTACCTCTATGAGTTTAATAGCCTATCCGAAATTAAAACACATTCATAACTGCAGTTTTTCAACAGGGAGCTATTATAGGTCTAGTGTCAGGCATTGCCCTAGCCGCTTGGATAGGTTTTGGGGCGACGTCCCAAGGAGCCCCGGCAAAATGGTTACCCGTTACCACAGTAGGATGCACTTACAATAACTCAACCATCAACGGGACTGTAGAATCATCTGTAGCTCTAGTGCAACCATCCATTAATGTAACATCTGCTGTAGGAAAGTAAGTACTGAAGAGAGGAATTTTTTTTGAAAAATGAAGAGTTCAGGGGAAGAAGGGGCCCGGGTGGCCTAGTGGGTTTGATCGCAGCCCATTACGATAACAGTCTGCGCACTGTACTAGGTACGGGTTTGATTCCCGCCTTCAACCTGGGTGTACTTTCTCTCTCTGTGTCAGTAAAAAATACGTATGTGTCTGTCTTACTTGACGAAGGTTTATAAGCGGGTCTCTGATGAAGCACACAAGCCGGAAAATACATGTACTAACCTATCCACCTACCTAAGTACTGAAGATAAGAAATATTTTTGAAAAATGAGTTAAGTCGAAGAACCCCTTCATCGTTTGGGAATATGTCTGCATCAGGTTTGCTTGGCGAAGATAGCCAGTCATCGCCTAAACTGGTCTGAAGAAACTAGTTTTGATTTGGTTCTTATTACGCGGGGCTCGGGTTTAGTATCTCTATGATCGAGATTCACGCCAAGCACTAGTCTGACGCTTGAACCGCAGAAGAAGTCCCAGGGGAGAAACCGTTTTCCGATTGCCACTACTTGCCAAGCAGACCTCAACACGGACAGATTCCTAATCCATGAAGGTGTTTTTTTCTTGTACTTTTCAATTGATAAAAGCCTTTAAGAGTCATTTATATTTAACTGGGCCAAATAGAATAGGGGCGTCATAGTTGATGCCTTCAATTTATTTAATATCTCACCAAGCAGACCTCAACATGGACAGATTCCCATTCGATGAAGTGTTTTTACGAGTACTTATGTCACAGGATACGCAGGACCGGATTTCTAAATAGGCTAAGTAGGCTGTAGCCTAGAGCGGCGAAATTTTGAGGTCGGTAAATTTTGCGACTAATTAAAGCGGCATATTCGGCATCAAAAAATATTATAAAGATACTAATATTTTTAAGAAAGAAAAAAGTACTAATATTTAGTACCGCTGCAAAGGTAATTGCACCCTCTTCCCCCCCCCCCCCCCTCGGATTTGGAAGTAGAAAGTAAAATAGTAGAACAGTTTAAAATATTCGCCTATTATTTTGATTTAGAGTGTAAAGGTTCATAGATGATTCTAATATATAGACAGAAAAAAAAATAGTCAAGAAAACTATGTATATCTGGGATATGTTACAACGGAAGTGGGGGGGGGGAGGGAAGACCACATTCAGACGCCGAACATAAAAAAGCGCAAATAAATTCGTTATTTCAAATACAACCGTCAACTTTACTTCTTATTTCATTTTCTTTTGTTAGCAACATAAAAAAGAGTATACTAGTAGAGATCTGGAGCCATCTCTTGGCTGGAAGATCAGTTTTTCGATAAAGTTTCCTGCCCATCTCAAGTCGCTTTCAAGACCGCCCGGTTCCAGCCAATGAGGGAACCATTTAGTTCTTTACAATAAAATTTCATTGAATTTTTTGTTGTTACATTAATTCTGAAGCTATATTGTGTACAGAATTCAACATTGCATAACAACTGTCATATGAAGATGTCATAAATTAGATATTGTGACAGAGGCGGCAAATCGATCGTAGCCTACAGGCGGCAAATCTTTCATTCCGGCCCTGAGGATACGTAGTATAAACGCCGACAAATGCACAACACAAACATCTATGCCTATACGCCAGGATTCAAACCCAGGTCTTTCTAATTGCCTGTATGACCATTCAGCCACTCAGTCGACATAATTTTATTGATAATAAGATTTTGTTAATGGTATTGCGCAGGTTGCTTTACACAGTTTTAAAGTTTTGTATTAGTAACTTAAAACTATGTTAATACTGATGTGGCATTAAATTATTTTCTTTTTTAAAGTAGATTCAAGTGGTTAGAATATAAACACAAAATATTCTTTTAATAAAAGTTACCTTAATAACTCTTAAACCTAAAAAATTAAAATTTAATTATTTAAAGTAAAATCGGCTTTTAAATCCCTATGTTTGGATAGAAAATAAGAATTAATTAACGTCACTAATTAAGTTTCTGAAATTAATCTTATTTTAAATTAGTTAGATATATGGTGTGGTTTTTTTAATGTTTAATGTGTTTTTTTTAATTTTTTTAATTTGTTAAATGAGTTACTACCCTCTCAAAGAATTATCGGTTATGTTTAAAAATTGTTGGATAATCTTAATTATAGTATGAACCACATATGTACGGAAGAATAGCTGGCAGTGTTATAAAACAAAAATTGTTTTTTTCAATAAGAATAGTTATTTTATCATTTATTTAACTATTGCAGTTGTAATTTTAATAGTAGTAACCTACATACTATTGTAGTCATATTACGTTTGAAGTATCAGATCCTCTGGTGAATAAGCAAATTATCTAAAGTGTACTTGTTTTCACATTGCATGGGTTTAAAATTAAAAATTTTAACTGAAACTTTAATTTTTTGAAATTAAAAAAAAATATATTTCTGTACCAAATGGTTATAAATGGCTCCTGCATGCTTTTAATTTAAAAATAAAGTGAAAAACCTGATAGTCACCAGACAGGTTTATACGTTTGTGTTCCTCAGAGGGTTAACATTTAAATTATTTTATGTTTCAGGAATGAGGACATTTTCATATTCCATATAATATCGTTCAAATGGTTTTCTACATAATTCTACTTTCCTCTAATGGTAGTAGGCAACCTACCATTTTTGTCATATTTCTTTTAAAGTATCAAATTTAAAATTTAAATTATTTTATGTTTCAGGAATGAGGACATTTTCATATTCTATATAATATCGTTCAAATTTTTTTGTCTACCTAATTCTACCCTTCATCTAATGGTAGTAGGCAACCTACCATTGTATTCACATTTCTTTTGAAGCATCAGCCTTAAAATTAAAACTATTTTGTGTTTCAGGGATGACGACATTTTCATTTTGTATAGAATATCGTTCATGTGGTTTTCTACTATTGGAGTTGTGACTACAATAGTAGTCGGCTACCTATCAAGTCTCGTAGTCAGTATTTTTACCGGTGAGTAAAAACGTATTCATTTGGTATATGCGCCCTCTTCTTGTGATAACTTGCTGAAAAAAAAAAGGTTTTGACAGATTATTTTCTTCATCAGTAAATTAAATTCCTTAATGAATTCAAAATTATTAATATATCATAGATAGGCTTCTCTTTTTAGGACCCAAAAGAGTTTTAAAATGTTATAATAACTCATTGACGTCGGTTGGCAAGAAAATTTGCCATACGAAAATAAGCTTTATTCTTCAGTTTATCCAAGTAATCAAAATATAAGACAAATGAGAATCGTTGTCCTCAACAATTTATGTAGTAATAATTAATTAACTTGATAAACGAATATAAAAAGCAATAATTAAATGTAGCAGATTAATGTAGGTGTTAATGGTGTTTAAAAAGTCGTCGTTACTGGGTTAATCCGAAAATACAGTGTGCTTCATTTAATATTGTAAATCTTTTTTACTAGGTCCCGATGAAGAAGTAAAGGATGAATTACTCAGCCCTTTGGTAAAATGTTGTTGGAAGAAGAAGAAAACTATCTCAATGGACATGGAAATTGTAAACGGGGCAAGTAATCTAAACAAAATAACTGACAAACTTTAACATAAATATTTCGGTTGATATATATTCAGTTTTCAACCTTTCATCCCTCTATTGGGTCGATAAAATGAGGATCAAGCATGCTTGGGAACTAAACACTGGGGGTCCCACGTGAGGTTGACCACCTAACCGGGACATATGCCTAGGACCCCAGATTCCTTGGTCACGGTAGCTGAATAGGGAACGGCAGGCCTTGGCTCAGTAATGGGCTGTTGCGCCGAGAAGTTTAGTTTTATGTATTCAGTTTAATTTTTTAAAATTTTATTTGTGAATTTTTTTATGTATTGTGGTAAGACAGAGTTAGACTCATATTTTTACTAAGAAATAACACACATTTTTATGAAATAAAATTTATGTAAATAGTTCTTAAAAATACTGTCAAACTCGGTTACAACGACCACTCGTTTATAACGCCATAAATGTTCAGTCCCTTGAATTGCCATACAGCATAATGTTATACTATCTTACTTATAGCTAAAATTTTTAAATAAATCTTCTGATATAATGCTAAAATATACATATACATTAAGATATCCAAATGCCTTCTTAAATATTTTTTAAATTGTTTTTCACAATTTAAATTTGATTTTATTCACCAAATGATGCGAAAAGTCACCAACTGTGAATTTATTTCCCTCTTTTTCTGACCGAAAAATTTCTGACCGAAGAGTGTAAATTAAACTACTACTAATAGCAGATAGGGTAAAAATTATTCAATACATGTTGTTTTATAACCTTAATTAATAAGATGAGTACAAAACAAACATGGTTTACAACTCATAATACTAAACCTTGTTTATGACGTCAAAAGCATTGCGGTTCCTTGAATAACACTATTTCCCGATACTGTAATATTTTTTTTAAAGATTATAAGAACTTAAACTTGGAATCATTATCTACGTTCTACAAGTCCGTCTGAGATATAGTGATAGCTCATTTTCCATGTAGAATCGATTTTGGTATTTTTCATTGCAGACTTCCATTGTCCCTGAGAAGAAACCAGAATTAATTCATAGAGTTCCAGATATCATGGAACAAAATAGAAAAAACGCTGACTTGGAGATGAACGAAAAAACTATTTCAAATGGTGAACCAAAACACTCAAGTGAAATCCCAGAAGAAACGAAAGAAACGCAAACTTGCGTTCGAGATTTGGAATCAAGTACTTCTGACATAATGCACACTGAAAGACTTTAGAACATAACTTCTCCCATTTTGTAAAAAGTAATGCTATCGATCATTGGATTACATTTAAAGACGAACTAAAGATAGTGACAGATTTTATAGCCACACATTTTAATGTACCATGCCAATTAAATATTTTTTCTTTTAACTTTTGAAGTGCTGTTCTATGATGTTTTATTTGCAGTAAAAAAAAAACTAAGCAATCAAACTCAAAACTTACACTAGCATTAGAAAATAGAACTAGCTCACTTTAAAATAAGATATGATTTTGATTGTTGCTGCTGCAAGGTTCGCCATGCCAGCTCATTTATCTAATGCTATTCGAAAATGAATTGTACAATTCTATAATTTTGATGCCAGAAGATGCACGAATATAGTCTTTAAAAATTTTAAGGGAACTGGAGGCCTACCACGAACTGGTCGGAAATGAGAAGTTTTCACCGGGCGACAAGTTCCCATTCCGACCCTCAGTTCCGATAACCGCTTCCGATGGTATTATGTTAAGTAACTCCGATTAGGAGTCCCCCCCCCCCCCATATTCACTTTTAATTTGTACTTTTCAATTCAAATAAAAAAGATGATAACAATTTATATCGGAAATTTACAAATAAAATAGATATAAAAAATAGGTATTAGGAAAACTAGTTATGGACATGCTTAAATGTTTGCAATGCAGAAGCTTAAGATTTCAGTACAGAATATTAATATTAAACATAATCTTCAAAACAGAATACATGCAATCGCTATCTTTGCAAATGCTATTATTACAAATGCAATAATAGCGTAGTAAACATGCAAATGCTATTCATATTGCGATCACTTTTTCTTTCTATGCTCATGTATGTTACTGTTAACTTTTTTGATTTTCCAATTTTAAAAAATATTTGCAAAAGAAAACTAATTTCAGAGTACATGTTTCTTTGTGATCATAAGCTGGTTTCTATATCACAGATTGAGGAGTTATATGAACAGACAATTTAAGCCCAATAATTTAGTGCGCAATGTATTAATTAGCCGATTTTTATAAAACTTTCTTTAATTTTCTGTGTTTTGGTATTTTATCCATAATCAAGAGTAGTCAGTTTTAAATCATCTCCCTCTGTAAATTAAATAAATCTTATTCTATTGTTATTTCTTTTACTTATAAGTAGGTTTCTCTAGCCTATAAACACATCTATTTAGTATTACAAACATAGCAACTGTCCCCCAGAAACTGTCAGACATCATAATGACATCCACGAACAACTGATCATGTCTGTAGACATACAGAGTCCACAGACGTGATGTCCACAGACTGTTTCATCCTCGTGAAACATGGTATGTTCATATTTGAAACACAAGTTTGAAAATTGAGATCTTTGTATCTAATGCTACACATAATTAAGTAAGAATAGACATTTGATTAGCTTACCTAAGTTCTTTCTTAGCCACAAACGTAATTCACCCATCTTGACCTTTCCTTAATTCTTAAGTTTAATGAATAAAATATGACTTAACAGCTAAAAACAAACTGATTTTTTGATTACACGATCTAGCTCTTTCATCTAACCTTTTGTAACATATATAATTGACACCTAGTAATCCCAGATGTGAATGATGAATTTCCATACATTGCTGCAAATGAAACTAAAATTGACATAGACACTGCTTTGTACTGCCACCTATTGAATTGAAAACAAGTTTTTGTTCATGTTTTCAGTCGTGACTGCAGTCATTGGAGACAAGCATTGAATAGTCAGTAAAATAAATACAAATTTATAAATAACGATAAAAATTGCATTAATATTTTCCCGAAATGTTCCTTTCTTTAATTCTCGAATTCAAAAAGTGAATTCATACCTTACAAGTTAGATATAAAATGAGAAAATCATGAAATTGAGGGTTGGGACACACCACGGACATGACATGTCATGCTCTGTTGACTAAAAAAAAACAAATAAGAAAATCTTGTATAATTCTTTTTGTACTATGCTCTATAAACTGCATTCTAATTTTTTCCTAAGTTACTTTGCTTTTAAAAGCCTATATTACTTTTAAGAACGGGCAGGGACAAGAATGGTTCGTTTTCATAGTATTCACCCGAGAATGAATAATTATATGAAAAAAAAATTCTGCAAACACAAAACTTTTCATGAAACCATTTAATTAAAAAAATTTTATTAAAAATAAATTGAACACATAATATGAATCTGGGTTCAAGACCAAACCTATAAATAAATGTATTTTTTTACAAATAATGTGAATATTTAAAAGCAATTAACTTTGTCTATAACGTCTTGGTAAACATGAGTATGAAGGCAGTTTCCTTAGTTGTTTAGATGACATCAAAAGCTTGTGTCTTGGTGATTAGGATTTATCTGCAAGTAAATAAAAGTAGGTTTGTCACAGAATCTGTCACAGCCTGTCTCCACACAACATTATTGTTCAACAGGAAAAAAGGTGCCAAACACAGTATTAATTCCATATCGAACATTTCCACGCTAAATTAGGCTAGTTTCATGTATTTCCATTCGAAAATTCAATAATTATTTCTTATCGTTTGCTAAATTAATTTATATTTAAAAAAAATAAATATATGTAATATTCCTCGCTTTTAAATAGAACAAAACTTTTCATATAAACATACAATAAGAGAATCTTTTTTGTGACATGTATTTGACGTCATTTCAAACTGATTTATGTCGCAAATATAAATTTATTTTAATTTATTATTTCAAAAAAAAAAATAATAAAGTTTCTGGAGTGATTGTTGTGAATAGCAATAGTGATTTAATTTTTATGAAATTAGCTTCTTATGCTTTTTAAATAAGCATTGCATTGTGCAGTTTTTTTTTAATAAGTGAAGTACTTCTAATTGTAAATTTTTTTTCTGAGATTTTCAATGCCTCCTAATTTTGATGCGCTGAAATTTTTGAAGTATCACACGCCTTCAGCATTTGTATTTTGGGATATGAAAGTGGGTGACAGACGGACGGATGGACTGAACGATTATAATACCTTCCACATTTTAAGTTATAAATGTAGTGTGGAAGCTAAAAAATATGTTTTCGAACCCATCGCCAAGTAATAATAAGTATGAAAATATTGGAACATCTTCGCAAATTAAGAAGTTATTGAGAATAATATCATATACATATATTTTTTCTTATTTTATTTTAATTATTAGAAATTACGGATAGATTTAAATGTGCTAATGGTTGTAAAAAAACACCTTACTTTGAGATCCATATTTTTCGAATTTTTTCTGTTTCCATTTGGGCTAAGTTTAGTTTTAAAGAACCATGTTCGCATTGGGCTCAAGTATATTTCAGAAATTTCAGGAGTTGTGCCTAATTGGAAGAGAAAATTAATAAATGAAAAATTATTAAAAATAATTTGTTACATGTATATTGATAGAAAAAGAACCTTACATTTATCTGCAAAAATATCTCTGAATTATTATTTAGTAATAATTTGTTATAATTTTTAATGGATTATATCATTATTTAAATTTATTGAAATATTACATTTAAAAATTTCTAGAAGTCAGTAATAATAAAGTAATTACAATCAATCTTACCTCTAATACAATTTATGATTATACTGCAGAGATAACCAATTATTAAACATACTACTAGTCCAATTGTAGAGAACCACATGTAGGCCACAGGAAACTTATCTCTGAAGTAAAAATATATCTTTTAATAGGTTACTTAAAGCCCCAACAACTGTGGAGTTTAGATTTTAAAACATATTATAAGATTATTGCATAATCATTAAGATAACAATAAGTTGCGTAATAGAGTTGAAAAAAATCAATCACTTTGATACATGTTAAAATAACGGAACTTGTTCTTAAGGGAAATCAGATGGTTCTATCTCGCCCATGTTAATTTACCTAACTTTAAGAACACTTTTCTCAGAAACTATATATGAGATATCAATGAAAACTTTTTTATATTGTGTTCCTTTAATTCCATCAAAATTAAATCCTATTTAGTTTGTTATTCAACTATTTAGCTACAAAAAAATTGCAAATTGTCTATGTTTTATTTTTTTGTATTTAAAAAAAAACACCAAAAAAATTTTGAAAATTTAATGATGATTTATAGTCGAAAAGTTAATCACTGAAACAAATTTGGTTATTGGCTTTCAATTCAATAATTAGTGACAGATGATGATTTATCCGATCGGAAAAGGCCAGGAACATTTCCTCGTATTTTTACGACTAGCTGTCGTGTAGCTTTAGTTAGCGAAGGTAATTCAATCTAACCTTGTAATTTTACGACCTCGAACTAAGATTTGTACTTTTTCGAAAATGAAGAAGAGTTAGTTCATTGACATTGTAACGAACTGGTTTAAAAAACAGGATGTTCTTCTACTTCACATCAGCCTCTATCGATGAAAATTTTCCATCGCTATCGTAGCTGTCAACGTGTTAAATAATGAATGACAGTAATGAAAGACATTATAAATCATAAGTATACCAGAAGTAAGAAATCATATTTATTTAAAAGGCAGCTTCATTAACTGCGAATTCATTTAGCATCTCGTCTCCCTCGTTACCTGCTACAATCAACTTTAAAATATACCTTTTTAATCGCATTTTTGATTGCTCAAGGTTTTATATGCTTCAGTTACGACCCGAAACCCCAGAAAACTTCCCATCTATCTGCCGAAAATAGTGGTTTTTCTTTTTAGCGTAGCAAAACAGATAAATCCAACGCAGCAGCAATTGGCTGCCATGCTTTTTCTTTCAAATTTTACCGATATCCAGGTGACATTTCATTATATATATTTGGATGCATTTCAAATACTACTGCTCAATACAATTAGGGGAGCACTTGGCGTACTTTTGTTAACCCTTTCATTTCCAACTTTTTATGTTTTATTCTAAAAATCTAAAATTTGTGAAATAGATTCATTATGCATTCAAAATGAAATGGTAAGAAACAAGGGGGAAAATCTTACTTTTTTAAAGTTAAAATCATAACTCTTGAATAAATTATAACAATAATTTTTTCAAAACTCCATTTGGTAAAAAAAAATTTTAATCAATTTTTAAACATCTAAAAATTAAATCGTGAAGAATTTAGGGTAAATTTATTTCATAGACAATTTTCAGAGTGAAATTTAATAAATAAGTGCGAGATTATAAGTGACAAGAAAATCGCAAGCTGATCATTCCAAATGGAATCATTTGGGGTGAAAAGGGTTTAAACCATGCGCTCTCCTAATGAGCAGTGTAGTTACAAAGCAATCGGATCTAATCAAAGCAAATCGGACCATCGTGCCGGAACGAAACTTGCAACAATAACCAAAAGATTGAATATCGCTCTACATGGTTGCGGGACGGCCTATTTCAACCGCGGCCATCCGTCATAAAATTTCTGCAAATTAAAAACCGAAAAGAAAAATAAACCAGAAGCTAAACTCTTCAAAGTCTATAGTGAATGAAATTAAAATAGTTAAAAAAGTCACAGAGTTTACGTTCCTTACACTCTTTACCTATCGAATAAAACTACCATATTAGCAATAATTTCCGTAATTCCAATTTTCACACCCCAACTCTTTTTTGACGATTATTCAACTATCATAAACTGCACATTTACAATCCCCCCCCCCCTCCGAGGAAGTTAGAGTTGCCCACACAGTCAAATTTCCTTAAAATATGCCCTGTACTACACTATTACACTATTTTTGATAATAACGTGCAAAAAAGTATTTATTAAATTGGCATTAATTGATTGGCTTATTATTTTATTATCACGTTTAAATGATTTGAAGGTGATTATTTATATTGATTATTTTAAAATCACGTGTAAAAAGTATTTCTTAGATCGGCATTGGAAATAAGACACCAAATAAAGAATCACGTTCAAAGAAGGAATTTTACACCAATCACAAAGCCGCCGAAAAATATCACGCTCAAATAAAGAATTTTACACCAATCAGATGCTCTTATTTACTTTGTCGCACTAGTGCGTAAAAGTAACTTTGAAACACGATTTCGTTAAAAGCATTACTTTTGCCACGATTATTGATTGGAAAAAGTTTTTTTGCACGATATTATAAAAAGTTAATTTTGTCCGAGGGTGGTTATGGTACTAGAAAACTTTAGTACATAAATAACTCGTCAAAACAACAAGTTTTAAAAAGTTTAGAATTTCTCCATTTCGCGCCATTTTTCCAAATCTCGACAAACGAATTTTTTTTTGTGATAAAACACAGTTAAAAGACAACAGTATACACAGTTAAAAATTACCATTGCAAACATTCCGTTTGGCAACGGTTGTGTATTTATGGCTACTTTATCAGTAGGGTATTTGACTAAAAAAAAATTATTGGCTTAAAATATTCTTATGCCAAAAAAATTAGACCCGTATTTTTCTTTTTTTCAAATACCCCATTAAAAGGGAGAAATATGAATTTTAAAATTAGGACGAAAAATGACGACCGAAAACGCTTTGTGGCTGTCACGTGGTATCTATGACGTCACTAGTAACTATAAACAAACTTTGAAACACCATTTTGGAATCTACTTTAAGCAAATCTGAACTATCCGCTTCTGTAAAACCTCCTTCCATTATCTATATAATTCTTATTTTAATAGTAAATTAGATTAAATCCAGTTTAATTGCAAGCAAAAAAATATCACACCGGTTTGTTTATAATGCTAGTGACGTCAGCCAAATCGACGTGTTTGTGATCACGTGACGTATCGATGAAAAATAAGCCATTTTAAAATTATTTTTATGAATTATTTAAAGAATTATTTTGCAAAAAAATATATACGTTTGTTATTTTTGGGCTCAAACTATAATTAATTTAATATTGGAAGGTATTTTAGCGATACAGTCAAGTACTCTATTGTGTCCGCAACAAATACTTGTCAAACAATTCAAATTCAGACTAATCCTCAAACTTTATAGCAAGCAAATGGAACTATGAGCTGATTACTAAGCAAGAACTACTCCTAAGTTGAATTGCCTTTAGTTATCGTCGTACTGCTACCCGAGGGCCGTTGAAGCATATTTAACGTGCACTCTCTCTACTCGGGGTATTATATTCTCAGACTTTTTGACTGCACAGACCGTTAAATAGGTCGCCAGCTATCTCGGCAATGTTCGGGCCCGAATCTGGGACTTTCGCATACAAGCACGGCCAACGTCAATAACAAGACCAGAGAAGCTCTCCAAAGCATCAGCGTAGACGGAAATTTTGACGTCACTGTTCCCAGTGCCGAAGATCGAGAAACCAGTTCGGAACCCTAAAATTGTTGTCAGCCGTGAACGAGTGGTTCCGAACAGGTTTCGAGACAGGTTGTCTTCATCTTCGGAACAACGTCACTAGGAACTATGACGTCAAAATTTCCGTCCCCGAGCTTGTTTGAGAAAGCTTCTTCGGCCTTAGTAGTTGAGTAGGCCGTGATACAAGGCAAGTGCTCTACCGACCATAACTGCTCTTAAAAAGATCGCAAATAGAATAACATTCTAAATACCTGTTCACTTTAATCTAGTTGACGGGGGGGGGCAAAACATTCGAATCGAACACGTCGCATTGTCCATTCTGTTACTTACAAACACGATAATAGGCATAACTTTTCACCTATTGTTGTAACTTTGTTCTCTTTGGTTTTCTACTGTTCTAGCTCCCGATACGACACGCGTTCGTATTCTGAATGGAATTAGTTTAGCGTAACGCAGCGTGACGGACATGAGCGTGTTTTTTCCCCTCCCTATGTTTTGTCTTAAATCAATTTGTATAGTTATTTTACGGTAATTGTTATGCCAAATCGATTTTAGACGAGTGATTATTAGGGTGACGTACAGTACGGTTTGTTACTCAACTATCTAACTCATATAGTTTCCTTGCACAGAAGCCACGACCATGGGGGGAGCTATAAAACGAGCGGATCAATCAGATGAAGAGGAAATTTCAGCCGTTTTATTTTGTCTTCAACTGATTGCCCCGCGCGTTTTATAGCTCCGCCCGTGGTCGTGGCTTCTGTGCAAGGAAACTATGAGTTTAACTATAGCTATAAAAATCGGGGGCAATGTCAAGTTGTTAGTTTTTTCAAACGAAAATAACGTAAATAAAATATGAATTAGGAAAATTTAATGATGATTTCGTAGTCGAAATGTTTATCACTGAAACAATTCTAGTCAGGCTAGTTACTATGAATGCAGATATTTCTTGATCAACAAACATGTTTTTTTATTTAGGTGGGGGGGGGGGGGGGTAGGTGCATATATATTCCGGCTTGTGTGCTTGATCAGAGACCCGCTTATAAGCCTTCGTCAAGCAAGACAGACACAGAAAGAATTTTTTACTGTCACAGAGAAAGAAAAGTACACCCAGGGCGAAGGCGGGAATCGAACCCGCACCCGTTACTTTTATTTAGATACTTAGGTTGAGTAAGTTTATAGTAGAGTTGAGTTATCCATTAGAGCTACGCGAGGGCTATTGGGACATTCATCTTAATTTAAAACTAGTCAAGTGACGAACCAACACCCGAGTAGGCATGCAAGACTAGAGCCTTGCCGACTCAAGTGCATGGGAGATCCAATAGTTTACGGTCCGTTTAAAGTTGATAGGACTTACACTACTTTATCTACAGTTCCTGGACAAATTATTAGACGCACTGCAAGATTTCATGTAAAATATTAATTACCGGGTGATATGGTACCGTTTTATTATTTTAAATTGATTTGTTTTTTATTTTTATATTATCCAATCAATTACCGATTTATTTGACATAAAACAACATTCATTTAGAAAAGCATACGTTTATTAAGTTTTAAAGAAAAGTGAAATGAATGTTAGTAAAAGTCAATATTTAGTGGAGCCACCTTTAACCGCTATCAAAGCTTTAATTCTGCACGGCATGCTATCAATGCAGGACCGTACTGTCTCCTGCATTTGAGGATGATGATTCCACACAAAAATAATAAATTAATTAATTATTAATAAATAATAATTATTATTTTAATTATTGTATTTATTAATTATCCATTAATAAATACAAATATGTAGTCTACAACGATTCCTTTAAATAAAAATCAATAATATTGTAGTTTAAATATACCATTATTGCATAAAAACTCTTAAGAAACATAAAATTTACTAAAAAAAATACAGTGCGTCTAATAATTTGTCCAGGGACTGTATATACAATTTTACAGAATTTAATTTGAGGGCACATTCGAACCAGAAATCACCAACTGCGTCCGACCTACTCGGTCATCTCGAGTCTTCTTGAATAAAAAGCAGAGGGGCCGTAGTGAGCCTAGTAGTCAGCGTCTCGGTCTCGGGATCGGAAGGTCCTGCGATCGAGTCCCGGTACCACTGAAGACCTACCGAGTATATGCGGAGTACGTGCTCGTTAAATCTGTTGGGTCCGAAAGTCCTCTAAGTTCCCATACCAAATCAATACCTCTGGGGGTGACAAGCCAATTCTGGGGATCCTCTAGTTGGCCTCTGTCTCTAAAAATTAGATGGATCCACTTATGTGTGTGTGTGTTGTCTGATGTGTCTGTCTTACTTGACGAAGGTTTATAAGCGGGTCGCTGACCAAGCACACAAACCTGAATATATATGTCTACCAACCAACCAACCAACTGGTTTGACAGTATCAACCAATCTAATCGTTTTGTGTACAACAATCGTTTCAAGGCTATATTCCCCATTTGCATTTATTGATTCCATTTAAATACCGTTTTAATTGTCATTACCTTTTTATTGCGTCTCTCTTTGCTTTCATAACATTGACTTGTTGATCAGGCTCTGAGGTAATGTAATGATGGTCATGCAGTCTCTGTGGTATACATAATGACGCTCAATTAGTCCAATGGCAATTTTATACTGTAATAGCTAAAATATTCATCAGTGTTATAAAACATAGGGTACTTAAAAGAGGGACAAACTCTTCCCTTCGCTTTCATTTTTGGCCTCTTTTATAAGTGGATACTGGTTGTTACATAAGGGGACGCATTACCCAAAATTTAGGGGTACTCAGAAAATAATTAAACATGCTCGAATGCTGTGATGTAAGGATATTGCAAAAAAAGAAGAAATACTTAATAATGGTAGAGGTTTATTGAAAATGATATAGTGGTTTGGTAAAATGGTTTTTGAAATTTTATGTTGATTTTTTTAATTTTTAATTTTTTCAGCTTGTGAATGGTTAAAACCCTAAGGTAAATTAATGTAGAGCTCCAAATATTTTTTCCTACATTGAGACATGTACTATTAACAAAAGTTGGTATGGAATAAAGTTCAGTGTAAATAGATTTCTTTTTAAAAAAAGATGAAGTTGAAAATTTATAAAAAATCTTATTTTTTGGCAATTTTTATACATAAAGCTACATAACTGTTCTTGTTTAACAGAGAGCTCAATATCCATACCAACTTTTATTAACAGATGTTGTGGAAATGTTTTGCAAAAAAATCCATCAAAAAATTCTTAAAATTGTAGGAGGAGTAGAATTTTGAAAAAACGTTAAATTTCCAATTTTTTAAATTTTTAAAAAAAAACTTGTTTCAATTTTTATTATTTTTTCGTATATGTTTATTGAATGTTAGTTCGTTGTAAAAATAGTTTAATTTGAATGCTAGCGATAAAAATACAGGATTTAATTTTTTGGGTAGCACGTCACCTTAAGATATGTGATTTTACTATCGTTCCTCAATGATTATTATTATCACTATACCTAAACGGAATAATCAGTAAAGTAGTTACGAAACAAATGTTAGATTCAAATGTACTGGAAAGTATTTATAAAATTATCTTAAGGAGATCTTAATATTAATTTTTTATGTAACAAAAAATTCTTTACTACCAAATAGTTTCCTCTCAAATGTACCATACTTTGTATTTCTATTCATTTTTTACAAATTTGTTTCTTATACTTTTGATTACTGTATGAAACAAAAATGGATAATAACGTACGATTTCGAAGTCATTGTCGCTTTGGCAAAACCATGGTTAGCAATTTTCTCATTGCAAACATAACTTAATTACTTAAATAAATTTCGATTCTTTTAAAATCGAAGCAATGTATTGATTTTTGCTTTGCAACAACACTACATAAGTTATAATAAAGCACTCAATAACCAAAACTAGGCATATTTACATTGACTGAAAAGTAATCCATATGGAATGAAAAGATTTTTCATTAAAATCCTCATACATTTGGAATTAGTACATTTTTCTTTAAAAGAAACAATTAACTTTGGTTAAAGTGCACTTAAAAACATTAATGCCGGGCAAAAACCAATACAAAAACCTGTTCGCCAAGTGACGCCATTGATCGCTTTGTAGTAAGCCCAAACAAACGCTCTCGGCGAAGTATTTGGCGCTATTTCTACAGTGGAGTTCAGTGGCGGCTCGTGGCATACAGCAAGTACAGCCAGGCAAAAAGTACCTATTTTGTATCAAATGTGTTGCCTGCTAATATAATCCAATTATACTGACTGCAGCCCGTGAAGAGTAATGAGAGAAGGGCTGCAGGACGCGAGCCTGGTTGCCATGACGACAAAGAATATGCATGCTTAATTCACGTACAATTAAATGGATTAAGGCGCGGAGTGCTGCCCAGAACGATATTACGCTTTTCGGCTGCAGTTGGAATTCGCTGATATGATTGGTGGTTGCCAAACACGTGTTAGGCCATGTGTGATGATGAGGGATGATATGAAGTTATGACGCCCGTCTGCAATAGCCCTCGTGTATTTCTAGTGCGACGATAATTAAAACTAAACTAAATTAGGACTACTAGGGTTAATTGGCGACTTCTTGACGGACCCACTTTATTTCGCGCCAAGCCTCTCCATCTTTTTATGATAAAATCATAGATATCATAGTTAAAGTATTAGATTGGCTGATCAAGTGACCTCCAATGCTAACGACGGGACGCGCGTGGAGGTCAAATAAGAGGGCAAAATGGCCAGTGTTGCTGCCACTTTAAGGAGAAAAATACTACGAGAAAATACCATTTAATTCTATAATTACAAAACAAATATCGTAAAAATACTAGCTGCATTTTGGAATCTTTTTAGTGACTAAATCCTTTTCTAGTATTTTTCTTTGTAATTTTAGAATTAAATGGTATTTTTTCGCAGTATTTTTCTCCTTATAGTGGCAGCTACACTGGCCATTTCGTCCTCTTATTTTGGCCTCCATGCGCGTCCTGTCGTTAGCATTGGGGGTCACGTGATCTGCCAATCTAATACTTTAACTATGATATCTATGGATAAAATGCTAATCAGTGGAGGACGGAGCAAATGAAGAAACCCAAAATGGAAACTTGAATAACCTTAGAAGAAGAGAGAGCCGAAGGGGACGAATTCCGCTTGTCAATCAAACTGCGGCCATTTGGCGGTCTTATTTTTGTTATTTTCATCAACTATCCACTCGGGCACGTACATTTCTATGTGACCTCTGATTGCCCAGAGAGAAAAGTCAATGAAAAGAGGAACTTTTAAGAGGGATTGTCAGCCCCATAGAGCTAATGCATTAGTTTTCTAATCACAACTTCCGCAGAAGTATTGCTTTGCCATGTTAGCCCTTTTTTCCCAGGTATGAGAATCAACATAACATCGAAATGAAACAAATTTTGAAACGAAAATGTTATCTAGTTATTTAATTATATATTTTTGAAGTTTTAAAATGCCAAAAATTACAGCAGATGGCGACACTATTTTAAAACATTATCAATTAATAATTAAATAACGATGTTATTTTCTATTCAATTTTGTTTTAAATTGATGTTATGATGATTCCCATACCTGGTGAAAATGGGATAACATGGTAAAGTAATTCTTTTGCAAAAATTGTGATTTCAAAACTAATGCATTATCTCTATGGGACTGACAGTC
The DNA here is from genome assembly GCA_019343175.1 of Oedothorax gibbosus. NCBI lineage: Eukaryota > Metazoa > Arthropoda > Arachnida > Araneae > Linyphiidae > Oedothorax > Oedothorax gibbosus. The sequence goes on from CM033280.1 coordinate 41,177,923, forward strand.
CCTCTTAAATTGCAGAACTACATAAACTGTTTGGTAGCAGTTATTTTTTCCTCCACTGCTTGGTATTCGAGTTTTACAATTGCACAGTATTTATCTTTCTCCACTGACTTAGCATTAGTCCCTCTTCAATTACTAAATACTTTTTTTTCTAAACGAGGCTGTTTTTTGGGTGGATCAAGCCTTTTGCAGACTCGGCATATTCTTCAGAACCGAGACATTTTTTGTGGCACCATCTAGGCGGCTTCCGCCACTCATTTTGAATCTGAGTTCTCTGTTAATGTACGACGGGATTTAATTTTGCCAAAAGAAACCAAGCCAAATGGGTACTCGAGGGATATTTTAAGTGCATAGCAAGCGACAGCAAAGGCGACATATCCACATTAACCAGCAATAAATAAAATTATTTTCCTTTAAAAGGTACCTTTTGGTGTATAAGGGTAGTAAAAACTGAAAAATCGATATTTTGAGCAATTTTTGGGTACCGTATCCCCTTAAAGCCGTTATGCTTAATTAAGGGCCATTTAATTATTTTTAGTTTGAATTATCGTCGCACTAAAGCTACACGAGGGCTATTGGCGACGGGCGTCGTATTTTTAGAACCACAGTCAAGTGACGAGCCGACTCCTGAGTAGGCATCCAACGCAACCGTTAAGGGCGACATCGTACGCAGCGTTAGGACTTTGAAGAATATTTAAAGTGCACTCCCTCCACACGTGGTATTGTTCGTCGGACATTTTTGGCTGCACGGGCCGTTTATAGGTCGGCAGTTATTTTGGCGATGCCCGGACACGAACCTGGGACCTTCCGCATGCTAGGCGAATGCCTAACCGACTGGGCTCCCCAGCAACCGCAATTTAATTAATAATTTTTGCATTTATGCTGTCGAGAATTTGTCCCAGACCCAAAAAAATCTGTGGGAACTTTCTCTCTATTCGTGCTTTTCCGAAAGACAAGTCTCAACTTTGACTTACTGCTAATAACCAAAAGTAAAACTTGTCACGAATTCCGCGGCATGGAAAGTGGAAAAGACCACTATATAATAACCCGGAGGGATCAAACACATAGGGTGGTTCGAGATACTCACGAAGGAGAGAGGGTGAGGGTCACTTCGGATATTCATTTGCAGGCATCAATGGACGGTGGTAATTACAGGATATTGCCCCTCTACTCATAATACGCCAGAGTTAGTCAATGAAAAAAAGTTTTGGTATCATGTCATCAAAAACTTTGGTTGTTATACCATGCTATAATAAAATTTTGCATCACCAAGTCATCAAAAAGATATGGTGGTCATTTCACAATTTTGGCCCTAATCATTTATGGATTTTCATATCTTGTGATTCTTATAGAAAGTAGACATGGACTAAAGTCAATCATCGAAAATTCTAGTATGTCACCAGACAGACATAGTTTTAATGTTAAACCATTGGGACAAATTTCTTGCATAACGAAAAGATTAAACTAAAAGAAATCAATAATTGTAATAACCTGGAGGAATAAAAACACATAGGGGGGTTCGAGATGCTCAAGAAGGAGAGGGTGAGGGTCACTTCGGATATTCATTTGCAGGCATCAATGGACGGTGGTAATTACAGGATATTGCCCCACTACTCATAATACGCCAGAGTTAGTCAATGAAAAAAGTTCTGGTATTATGTCATTAAAATGTTTTGGGACTGATTCATCAAAAGGTTCGGTTGTTGACCAACGTTTTATTATAGCATGGTACATTTCATAATTTCGGACGTAAATATGTACGGGTTTTCACATTTTGTGGTTAGTATAGAAAGTAGACATGGACTAAAGTTATTAATCGAAATTCTAGTGTTGTTTCACAAGACAGACATATGGTTTTTGTAAAACAATTGGGACCAATTTCTTGTATAATGAAGATGATTAAACTAAAAGAGATCAATAATTATAATTACCAGGAGGGATAAAACACATAGGGTGGTTCGAGATACTCACGAACGAGAGAGGGTGAGGGTCACTTCGGATATTCATTTGCAGGCATCAATGGACGGTGGTAATTACAGGATATTGCCCCACTACTCATAATACGCCAGAGTTAGTCAATGAAAAAAGTTCTGGTGTTATGTCATTAAAAAGTTTTGGCACTAAGTCATCAAAAGGATTGGTTCTTATACCATGCTATGATAAAATTTTGCATCACCAAGTCATCAAAAAGATATGGTGGCCGGTAATGGGACAAAATATCGCGGCCGTAATATCGCGGGCCAAAATATCGCGCGCCCAAAATATCGCATACCCAAAATATCGCGGGCCAAAATATCGCGTGCCCATAATATCGCGTGCCCATAATATCGCGTGCCCATAATATCGCGGGGACAAAATATCGCGTAAAGCAAAAGTAAGTGGATTTAATGGATTTTAAGGTGTTTGGCAGTGGGAGGGAGTTCGATGGTAAAATAGTATTGAACTACCTACTTATCTAGTAATTTGTGATGAAGTTCGGTTTTACCTATTAGAGCCTGTATTTTTATAATAATGTATTTAAAGTCATGAATTTTTATGCATTTGTTGTTATGACCTTTTAGTCAAGAGGTAGGTTTAATGGGTAAAGGTTTTATATTTGAACTTGATTTTTATGAATCCCATTAATTTTTTTTTTAAGAATTCAGTTGGGGTAATTGTAGTCTAAAAAGTGTCTGAATTTTCTAAATTAATAATTATTTAACGAAAATGTAAGCATTGTTTGATGCGTTACCTTTCTGTACTGTTCTTTAAAAAAGAATTTTTTAAAAAAGGATGATTAGTTTAGGTATTTTTCAAGGTGATCTTGGGAGTTGGAGGAAGTTGTAATAAACATACATTATTACTAAAAAAATATATTAATAGTTTACTTGCATTCATATAAACTTATGTAGCAACTGAACAATTTACTTATTTTAGTGAACACCTACAGAACACAAAATAAGTTGATTAATCAACTACAGTCGAACTCGTTTATAGTGAGCCCTGATTTTACAAGGACCCGGATTTACCGAGGAAAGCAAGAATATTAGGTTGGTCCAATGCTAATTCACTGTATTGCTTCTGAAACTGTGAAACGTGCTTTCATCTTTATAAAACTCTTAAAATTTAGTTTAGTTTTAATTATCGTCGCACTAGAGAAAACTCTTAAAATAGTTTTGCTATTTTGCAGAAACATGTCATGTTCATTACAGTTAATTTCTTTAAACGTTCAACGATTTCACCCGTATATTCCGATCAGTTCCAACAGTCATCATTTGTTATGAAATAGCTTATACGCGTTATAGTGTGTGTATATTAACTAACAACCAAACTTGGAAGAAGCTGTTTAAATCTTGATAGGAACTGGTTAAAATAATATTTTGTTCTTGTTTTAATGAGGTGTAAGGTAAACATCGCCAAAAACATGTCATTTGACGTCAGTGCTGTTTTCAGTGACGTACATTTTCGGCAAATTTTAAATGTATTTTTTGCTGAAATTAAACATATTTGTGAAGATTTAAGCTTATATTCGGAATCTGCAGCTTGTAATCTACCAGAAAAACATATATATTACTAATTTCGCGTTTCATGCAACTTGTCCATTCCAAATGGTTGGAAACAAGGTACAAAAGTCGCAAATAGTCGCCTTTAGCGTATCCGAAGCTGATGCTAGACTCGCAGGGCTGAGTACATAAGCAAGATAGCTGTTTTCGAGCAACTCGCGCCTGTTTTCTCCCTCGTGGACACCAGCCTTTACAATTCACAAATACAGGGTGGCCCAAAAGTAGCCTAACAGTTAGTTAGGTATACAGTTATTTATACAGAAACAGTTATTTTAATACATGTTAAGTTTAGTTTGGTTGAATTATCGTAGTACTAGAGCTGCAGGAGAGTTATTGACGACAGACATCGTAATTAAGAACCATAGTCAAAAGTGGCAGCTTTATTTACATACATATATTTACATTCTTAATCCCGAAGGTTCTCAATCCCGAATTTGCTGCTTTCTAGAGCATCAAACAAATAAACGGGGCCGGGATAGCCTGGTCGGTAAGGTCTAATAAACCGAAGATATCTCGAAACTAAACCAATCGAAGTCCACGAATTGCTACTCTTTGGATAAGATACGCTGTAGTACGACTTTATTTTAGTCAACCAACAAAACTAAGCACGACTATGTCAAATACCTGTTCTAAATAACCCAAAGTTCTTACCAATGGCACAACATTAACTGTTAGGCTACTTTTGGGCCACCCTGTAGATTCATAAATTATTGCAGAGTACTCACGTGGGTGTAATGTCCACTTTTGGAGGTAGTGTTGTGACGTTTGACATCCAGGAGTCAACGCTAAGTATGATGTTATCGTTCAGAGATGCGTTTCCGGATGTGCAAGCGGCTTCAAGAGGCAGAAATGGTTCACGAATTACGTTTACCCCAAAATTAAGCCAAAATCCTAGTACTATGCTAATGATGAGGCCGATTACTACTCCCTGGGTGAATAATCAAAAAGAAATCTGTTAGGAAGTGGGGTTTAGTTCGCCTGTCACTTCTTAGCATCTCGAACATTTTGATTGTGGAAGAGTCCTTTTTGAAAAAGGGTAAGGAATATTTTAGTTAATGCAAGAGTTACTATATTTGGCGATTCATTGTTTTGATGGGATCATATTTCTTTATATAAGGTATAGAAACTGATTATCAATTATAGGGTAGTGTAAACTTGCTTCGGTTTCACTAATATTACATTGCTATGTTTTAAATTGTAACGTTTCCCAATGAATAGTGATACTGAATGTGCTAAATGATTCATTCTACAGATCAAACCAATTGAGAAAATACCCCAAACTCAAAATAGCAACGAAATGCGTGCAATCGTTGACGGCCCAATTAACAACCAATTATAATCCTTCTCCTATAACTCAAGTGTAGTTTTAGTGTGACGCATTATTTCCAACCAAACTAATCCAACAATTCCAAAACTCCAACGCCTAACGCCATGAGATTGTCAACCCTGTTTCCTTTAGGTTCCCTTTATCTGTTTTCAAAGTGGACTCTTCCACAAGGAAAATATTTTTGAAGATAAGTGACAGACGAACTATACACTGTTAAAAAATGTGTGCTTGGTTTCACCATGATATTGGCTCCTAGTAGCTGCAACGGCTGTGTGGTGAAATGTTTCACCTTTTTTTTTCGGTGTTTGGTTGAACCATTTTTCTGGATTTGGAAACAAAAACCTGAGAAATGGTTCAACCGAATACCAAAAATATGGTTTAACGTTTCACCACACAGCCGTTGTAGCTACTAGGAACCATATTTTTGGTGAAACATAGCGCCTATTTTTTAACAGTGTAGATATTTTCTAATGAAGGTCATTTCACTGTTTTGATATCGAGGAAAAGATTTAATCTATAAAATTGGAAACTTTGCTTTAAATGATTTTAACATTATATTTCTGCAAAAGTTGTTCCACACTGCAGTGTTTTTATTCAATTAACAGAATTATTCAATTTATTCAATTAACACAAAATAAAGGCCCTTTCTATTATTCTTGCGCCAACCGTATTCTTCTAATCTAAGCGTGTTAATGGCCGGGCGATTAACAACGCCATTTGCCTCCTACTTTTTGGAAGCTTATAACTTATAACAATATAACACGAGCCTGTTTACCTCTTCGTTGGCCAGAGTGCTTCCCATGCCGAGGGCAAAAACCGCCAAACTTGGCCCTGCGAACACTCCTCGTAGGAGGATGGTCGTTTTGATCAGAGTGCCTATGGTGCCCATGACAAAAGACAGAACTATGCACGTCACACCGTATAGAAGACCTGAGGAAAGCAACACTATTAATTAAAAACAGCCATTGAGGAAGCAATACTTAGAAACAGACAGAAAGACATAGAAATGCGATTTAAAAAATATTTTTTCAATTGGATTAACACAGATGCACTTTGATGATTTGGAGACTCGTGATCATTCGGGCTTATTCGCCCTGAACTCTATGACACTTACTGAGTAACTCGGTCCACATGATGGAGAACCAGGCCAGAGATGTAAAGACCTGGTGCCGCACCGTATGCAGAATACCAGTGAAACAAGATTCATCGCCATGTAGGTAGTAAGAACCTATCTTTTGCCTAATTGCAGTGTTAGCCACATCAACATTCATGTCATAAGTCTTCTACTGCCATCGAGAGGTTTCATCTACTGTTTGACCTGCATCGACAGATTTACCCGATGGCCTGAAACATTTTCGATACCGCACAAAACGGCAACCACGATCACAGAAGGCAGAAGTCTTGTTCACCGGATGGATTTCCAGGTTTGATGTTTCAGAAAAAATAATTATTTTCTATCGGATTAACACAGAAGCACTTTGATAGGTTTGGAGACTCGTGGTCAGTCGGGATTTACTCTATGGCACTTACTGAGTAGTGTTCCTTAAACATCGATAGACTATCGATAGCTTCGTACGCAACTCGATAGTTTCAATGGCGGGCGCACTTCGAAGTGAAAAATCGATAGTATTCGCTGTAAAGAGACTATCGAACTATCGATACAATCGAAGTGGACGAAGTTTTCTGGAAGCGTGCCAGAACAATCGAACTATCGATAGTATTGAGGTGGGCGAAGTTTTTGGGAAGCTGCCAAAAGACCTCGAATGAATTATTCGTTACCTCGAGCTGATGATGCTTCGATTGTTTCTCTTATGACGTGTGCTTGGCATTGAATTAACGTTACACTAGAGCTACGCAAATATTTGTTTGTTTGTTTGTTTGTTTGTTTGTTTGTTTGTTTGTTTGTTTGTTTGTTTGTTTGTTTGTTTGTTTGTTTGTTTGTTTGTTTGTTTGTTTGTTTGTTTGTTTGTTTGTTTGTTTGTTTGTTTGTTTGTTTGTTTGTTTGTTTGTTTGTTTGTTTGTTTGTTCGTTCATTCATTTATTTAAATAAATCTATATATATTTATCTATATCATTATTATAAATATTATTTTTTTCTTAATAAATAAATTCTCGCCAGCCAATAACGCCTCGTAATTTAGAACCCTGGTAAAGTGACGAGGTCGACATATGAGCAGGAACCCAACGGAACTTCGAGCGACATCGTACGCTAACGCCGTCGGGACTTTGGACTCCACAGATTTAACGAGCACGTCTGTCCCAGCGTTACTCGGGCCCATCCGTGATTGAGGATTTTTCTACCATTTCCAGCACAGATCCGATTTATAGGATGACTGGCAGTAGGTGGGATTCGAACCCCCGCACTCCTGAGAAGGTTGAATCTCTAGGCTGATGCATTTGCATTATCCATTCGAAGTGTTTGGCAGCGTGCCAGAAAACTTCGTCCACTTCGATAGTATCGATAGTTCAATAGTCTCGTTTCAGCGAATACTATCGATTGTCAACTCGATCTAATCGGCCTACGTCACAACTAGTCATTCGAATAGGGAACTATCGATGTTTAAGGAACACTATTACTGAGTAACTTGGTCCACATGACGGGCTTGTTCTTGGTGACGGGCAGCAGCGGGCCCAGGAAGTCCTCGTAGGTGACGGCAGCCAACGAGTTGATTGCGGACGAGACTGTGGACAGAGAAGCGCTGAAGATGCCTGCAATGCACAGACCAGGAAGGCCGGGAAGGTGGCTCATGGCGTTTGTGATAAAGAAGGGCAGTAACTGTCACACAAAGGTTAAATTGTTAAATACATGTATGAATACAGGGATTGGATTAACTCGTTACTATTTTCAGGTACCGCCGAGTAACGCCTTTAGATTTTTCAGAAAGTAACTGTACTTGTAACTTAGTTACTTTTAGCGGTAACGAAAAATTTCGTTACTTCTCATGCCGCTCTTCACGGATATTTTCTGCATAGTTCAGTTTAAATTTAACTATTTCAAATTTAACTTTTAACAGCGCTGAATTTTCGTTCTCAACTTCTTCTGATTGTCCCTATTTCTTTAGATTTGTTTTCGTTAAAAAACAGTGAGACGACTAAATTAATTTCAATTTTTTTTATAACTTGAAATCTCTAAAAATAACTGTGATTAGTTACTTTTCATATTAAGTAACTGTAAGAGAGTTACTTTTTTTCATTAAGTAACTGCAACCACAACAAAGTTACTTTTTAAAAGTAACTTTCCAATCCTTATATGAAATTGTTGTTTTGCAGTAAAAAAGGTATTTGAGACATTTTTGTACCTACTCCAAATCCCTAAAGTGATGCGGCGTTAGAGACCACTCTTTACACCGAACCGAAGAGTCCATTGCTTCCTCTTGCGGCACGGACGGAAGCACCAGGGGGAAGCACCTCTATCACGCCCCTTCCGTTCAAACATGAGTCCCAAATTCGAGTCTACTGCACGTGTTTCTTGTCCTACAGCAACACCATAGCGAGCTGCACTACTACCGCGCTGTTTTTGTTGGGCCAACTACTATGGTTCCCTTGTTCGAAAGCAACACGAGGGCAGCACTGCCGACCGTAAGTGGTCCCATCGCATTTTTAGAGACAGAGGCCAAGCAGGGGATCCCAGAATTGTCTTGTAACCCCCCAGAGGTATTGATTTGGTAGGGAAACACTTAGAGGACCACGATGGACTTTAACTTGCACCAGTCACTATTTGTGTACACGGGGTTTTTCGGCCGACAGGGCTCAAACTCGCAACCTAAAGGATGCCAGTCCAACCCTCTACCAACCAGGATATCCCAGCCTTTTAAGGTTTATCTCAGCCGTAAGGACAATTTTAGTTACTTTAAGTTTGCTAAGTCGTTTGTCTAATTCCACGTACCGCTATTTAGAAGTGATAGAAATTGCTGTCTTCAGTTTAAGATAAAAGATAGGTTGATTGAGAAATAGACTTTTTTGGAACGCTTTTATTGCTTTTTACATTGTATGTATCCAAAATGTGAACATAAGTATACCTGATCCGGTGAGCGAATGAGTCTATCTGGTCCCGTGAGCGGGTCACATTCCTTGAAGTAAGCGTACACGATGAGTCCAGTCAGAGCGCACAAAAGCCTGAAGCTCAGACACAGCGGGATGCTGAGGTAAGTTACCCTGAAATAATTGAAATGCATTGGAGCTCTGAATACGGTTTGAGAAAGAAATGTGAAATACAGTAGAATCTCGATAATCCGATAGAATGGAAAGGGAGGTTGGTCGCATAATCGAAACGCATATTCGTTATTATTATTAATATTATGCAGGGTGGTCCGAAAGTAGGCTTACAGTTCGTTAGGTATACAATTATTTATACAGAAACAGTTTACTTATACTTTTAATACAGGTTTAGTTTAGTTTGGTTGAATAGGGTATTTGGCTAAAAAAAAATTTATTGGCTTAAAATATTATTAGGCAAAAAATATTAGACCCGTATTTTTTCTTTTTTCCAAATACCGCCTAGAAACGGAGAAAAACGCAATTAAAATTTAACTATAAGCCACGCCCCCAAAACGATCCCCGGCAGAATTTGAAGGATGTGACGTCACCTGGCAGCAAACGGTTTCGACATGCGGGAGAATCCGTAGTGATCACTGTTGTTGTTGTATTTGATACTCCAATTTCCTTTGATTTATTATTGACAGAGTGAGTAGAGGTGATTAAATGGGTTTTTTCTGTTTTTAACATTTAGCATTTTGTTACAAATGGTGGGTTCGCGGCTTTTTAATTTCATGATCCGATACTTACCTGTCAATTCCCTTAAAGATTTAGGTTGACTTTTTAAGATAAAATGGCACCAGAGCGTTTTCTTGTAAACCAAAAATTAATGGCTTATAAAATAAGAAATATATATATAAAAAAAACTCAATCTGAACTAACACACATCCTACAAATAAACGTACATAAAAATATTAGAGGGCCGCAGTTAAATCGTTTTGTTTTTTTAAATATAAAATTAGTTTACTTCATATGAATTTTTCATGTGATATGAAGTTTTGTATGTAAATTTTTTTAAACAACTGCCCCATCTGCCAAAATGTCTAGCCTTAAAATTGAATAAAACCAATTAAGAAATGATTATTTTATACACGCATATGCAATTTTTGTTATAATAATAATTTAAAATGTCAGGGATTTTCAATATATGTCACTCATTTGCGGATTTGTTACTTTATAAGTGCTTATTTTTTGGTGAAATGGGTACGTAATTGTTACATTAAATTTGGGCTACACACCTTGATCAAGTACGGAGACGTAGAATATTTCGGCTTCTTCTAATGATTAACTATCGCTATTATGTGCCGTTCCGCAATGTAAACATTTGGTGATTTCGTTTACTAAGGCCCTGTATTTGAGCTTAAAGTTTGAATTTACTGGACTAACGCTTGAAAACATCGAAAATAAGATCATTCACAAACAACTTAAGTTGTTTAATTTAATTAATAATTTTGTACAAGATAATTTATTCAAGTATTGAGTTTAATGAAAAGTTGTACTAGATATTTAAATGCAGGTATGAAAAAAATATACTTGAAGTCTAGTGAAACCAAAATTAGGGATAAACTGATGTAGCTTTTAATAAATAGATTTTTTATAACGTTTTTTCTTTTTACTAGAACGCATGAACAACTTTTTGTAAACAGAAGTGCTTAACTTATTTCTTATTTTCTAGATTAGTACAAGAAAAAATAATTTCGGGGCGCCATCTATAGGCAAAGAAAAAGATATGAAACTAGTTAACATTACAACATTAAATATAACACTTTCCCTTGTTAACTGGATTACTATTTACACTTTGAGGACGTTTTCATTAAAAATATTAATAGCTTCCTTATAATCCTTTTAAAATTGGTTATTACTTCCGTTGAAGTTTTAATATTTCGGAACTCATCTGAACAGAAATCCGAAGAAGATTAAAAAAAAAAACAAGGGTCTTACCATCATAGGCAATCGATTCTCGGCAAATTTGAGCTGGCCGTTTTTGTGAATCCTTTAATTTTATTTTATTTAAATATTTATAGCACTAAATTCTCAAAGAAAAAAAGACTAATCTAAAAAAAAACTATGCAGTTTGGACTTAAAGAGCGCTAAAAAGTTTAGGATGACTAAATTTGAATAGCGTGTGGGACGGTTTAATGCCAGGTGACGTCAGACCAATCAGAGTAGCGTTTGTAGTCACGTGACCAAACTTTGAAAGATCGCGATTTTAAAACCTGATTTAAATAATATCCGAGTAATTTTTAAGAAAAACCAATGAATATGCGTTTTCTAGTTCCTATACTATGTTTATATAACTTTTTTGGGCAGTTTCCCGATTTAGTTAAATACCCTATTATCATCGCACTAGAGCTACATTAGAGTTATTGGTGACAGGCAACGTAATTAAGAACCATAGTCAAAAGTGACAGCTTTATTTACATACATATATTTACATACTTAATCCCGAAGATGCTCAAAATGTCTACCTACGACATTGATGCATTTCTGCAACCCATTCTCGACACTCTCACACACAGTACGACACAAATTCAAGTTGTCACGAATGTCCTTAAAAGTATCATCGATGAATTTCTTCAACTGGCTACTGTGGCGGGTTTTCTGGAATAAACATTATTCTTTACTACTCCCCAGAAAGAAAATCCATGGGAGTTAAGTCTGGGGAACGTGGTGGAAACTCAATGCTCCCCCGTCTCCCTATCTAATGATTCGGGAAGGTCAGATCCAGGTATCGTCGGACCTCCAAATAATAATGCGGTGGGGCACCGTCTTGTTGAAAAAACAACTCCGCAAAGTCGGGCCGTGCTTGCAGTTGTGGGACTACAACTTGTATCAACATATCCAGATACCTAGGACCAACAACGGTTCCATCGAAAAAGACAGGACCCACGACACCATCGCAGGAGATGCCACCCAACACTGTGACGCTTGGCTAATTCAAATGCGTAGTCAAAATGACATGTGGGTTTTCGTCGGCCCAGTACATTATGTCTGTTGACGTGGCCAGACAATTTAAAACAGGTTTCATCTGTCCACACTATTTTCGAAAGCAGGTCTGGTTGTTCAGTCAGTTGATCGCGCATTATCTCACAGAACTGTAATCTGCGATCAGGATCGTCCTCGTGAAAACCATGTTGGGCGTTACGGCTTAAGGTTCAGCTGGTGCATCAGGTTGTAATTGAAGAGCTGAGTGGAAGAACGTGCTAAGTGACATTTTTGAAAAAATTGAGATTTTTGTGTCAATGATCATGTTATTACCTGCTTTAAACATAACAGCTTTCAATTTTTTAGAAAACATTCGATTTCGTATTTTTTTCGCATACGAAGTTGGTAGGTGCACGCGTTTTCGTCACTTTTTCAATGGAAGAACGTGCCAAGGATCCTTGGCATGTTCTTCCACCGAAATCGCCCGATTACGGAACGATCGTTTAGTGGAAGAACGTGCTAAGTGACACGTTTGCGGAAAAATTTCAGACTTTCGCTTGCATTAATAGCAAAACAAATGGTTCTTTTGTAGTTTTAATCAAAAAGAATTCAACAAATGTAATTAATATTTCCTAATTAACTTTAATTATTAAATTTAAACAATAAAATTAAATTTATATTGCGTAAAACTCGGTTTTGAGTGCATTTAGCAAAATAGGAAAAAAATGCATTTTGATTTTAAATTTAAACGGAGTTAAAGGTTTTAACATTTTATAAAATGTCGTCTGATTTTTATTGTAATAAACATAGATAATTTAGCAGCGAACAGATGGTATAATTAAAACAAAGTTGCACCTGCTCTATGGAGATGGCAGTTCGCGTTAAAACAACATTGCACCGAACATTCAAAGCATCTGGTTTGTTTAAAAAAAAATGAATTATGGATACAAAAATCGTTTTAAAGCCATTTTACGTTTGATCTCTAAAGCTATCGAACTTATTTTGTGCAATGTCCTAAACTCCTAAAATTATTAAAATGGAATTAAGAAGCAAGCGGAAAGCTGAATTTTTGCTAGAAAGTGTGAATAAAAGCTTATACGGTAAGTACAAATTTAATCAAAATATTGCTTTGTTATGTAAAACCAAACTATTTTTATAATAATTGATGTAAAAATAAAGTGACATAGTATAAAACGTTATAAGTTCTTAATATTTATTAAAATATCGATGACTTTAAAAAAGTACTATGCATCACGATTGTAAAAATAAATTGTTTAAACTTTAAACGATCATGTTCGACCGTTGTAGAAATGCTGTAAATTAAAGTAGCTTTCCTAAAATTGATTAAACCCTTAAATACTCAAAGAAATCCTTATAGTAGGGACAGACGGAAGAACAAAAAGTATAAGATAGGTGACTGATATCTTAAAAAACACTAGGGATGTGTAACACTATATATCAATACGCTCATTTAAAAGTTATATATATCTTATAAAGAATTTTCAATAACTTTCAAACCTAAAAAGTTATATGGCAGCTACTCCTCGCACATGCACAATATTGTAGAAAACTTTATTTTGACATCCGACTAGTACAGGAAACACGTGTACTAAATTAGAAGTCTGTATCTATTTTCGTTGTTCAGCAATACCTTTAAAACCAAAAAAGTTTATAGCAGCTCTACTTGCGCATGCGCAATTTTCTCGAAAACCTTATTATGACGTCCAACAGGAACTAGTAATCCGTGTACTAAATTTAAAGTCCGTAGCTCTTTTATTTTAAACTGTAAAGTAGTTTCAGACAGACAGACGGATCAATGTAAAAAAAACCAATTTTTTAGAATGAGCACCCTCCGAAACGTGTAGAAAGCACAAAATCTTCATTTTGGATTATTGTCCCCTATCGCAATAATTTTATTACCTTATATTTTATATCAAATAATTGAAAGTAATTACTTTAAAAATTGGACGGGTACAAAGGAAGTTGGGGGGGGGGGTAGTAGGACGTACGGACAGAAACAAAAAAGCAGACGTACAGGCAGGTGGCCAAACACTATACATTGTATACATCTAATTTTTTACTTTCGAACCAAAAAAAAATTTCAAAATCGGGAACTTTGGATCGGAAATTGAAAGGGATATGGACGGACGGACAAAATGATGGACGGACAGGCAAACGATTAATAAGTATAAAAGAGATCTGTGAAGTCCTATCTTCCAAACAGAAAAAGAATTTTGAAAAGCGGAAGGTTAGTATAGAAATTATGAAACGTTTATGGATCAAATTTAACTAAAAAATGTCACATAGCACGTTCTTCCACTAAGCGACTGGCCAAAATCTGAAGCACTTCGGAGGAAGAACGTGCCAAGTGCATGAGTTGTCAAGCGTGTTTTGTAAATGACGCGTTATGACGTAACTTACGGCTAAGCCAAAAGCCACCAAGCATTTTGAAGAACCAAACTAAAATATCATGCAAAAAAAACTGTGATTTTGTGAATGACAGAAAAGTTGCAAACTAAAAACTTTGAAGCTCATTATCTCGTTTTCACCTTTTTGTCACTTAGCACGTTCTTCCACTAAGCTCTTCAATTAAAGTATTAGATTGGCTGATCACGTGACCTCCAATGCTAACGACGGGACGCGCATGGAGGCTGGTTGGTTGGTAGACATATATATTCAGGTTTGTGTGCTTGGTCAGAAACCCGCTTATAAACCTTCGTCAAGTAAGACAGACACAACAGACAACACACACATAAGTGGATCCATCTAATTTTTTAGAGACAGAGGCCAACTAGAGGATCCCCAGAATTGGTTTGTCACCCCCAGAGGTATTGATTTGGTATGGGAACTTGGAGGACTTTCGGATCCAACAGATTTAACGAGCACGTACTCCGCATATACTCGACAAACACAAACATCCATGCCTTACCGGGATTCAAACCCGAACCCAGAGGCTCCAAGGGCTAGTTCCCTAACCATTGCGCCGCCGGGTCGGCGCATGGAGGCAGGTAAGGTAATCGGACGAGAACCGGTATTTTCAACATGGTATGGCCGTTGACCGCATGGAGGCTTTTTTGGAGGTCCTTATTGGCCAGTGTTGCTGCCACTTTAAGGAGAAAAATACTACGAAAAAAATTCTATTTTAATTCTAAATTTGCAAAAAAATACTAGAAAAGGATTTAAAGTCACTATAAATATTCCAAAATGCAGCTAGTATTTTTACGATATTTTTTTGTAATTTTAGAATAATTCTAAAATAAATTCTAAAGTTAAATTAAAAGTTTAGTTATAAAATTTAAAGAGCATATTAGTATTTTAGAATTATTCTAAAATTACAAAAAAATATCGTAAAAATACTAGCTGCATTTTGGAATATTTATAGTGACTTTAAATCCTTTTCTAGTATTTTTTTTTTTTTTTTGTAATTTTTGAATTAAATAGAATTTTTTTCGTAGTATTTTTCTCGTTAAAGTGGCAGCAACACTGGCCATAAGGACCTCCAAAAAAGCCTCCATGCGCGTCCCGTCGTTAGCATTGGAGGTCACGTGATCAGCCAATCTAATACTTTAATTATGATATCTATGAAGGCCAAACATGCTTTTAGGTTTAGTTTAGTTTGAATTATCGTCGCACTAGAGCTACACTAGGGCTATTGGCGACGGGCGTCGTATTTTAGAACCACAGTCAAGTGACGAGCCGACACCTGCCAAACGTGCTTTTAAAAATGACATCTCAAAGCTTTCAAAACTTTTAAACCGTAACAAAAAAAAACTTGCAACCACATACACTTTTAATACATAGCCAAGTGTAGCTTTAGTGCGACGTTATCTCAATCTAAACCGACTTCTACCATGTTTATAACCTTTAAATCTCCAAGCATTTTGAAGAACCAAAATAAAATATCATGCAAAAAAAACTGTGATTTCGTGAATGACAGAAAAGTTGCAAACTAAAAACTTTGAAGCTCATTATCTCGTTTTCACCTTTTTGTCACTTAGCACGTTCTTCCACTAAGCTCTTCAATTATGCCCTCGGAGTCATCAGCACCCGAGACGCTTGTCGCGTAGACTTCTTTGAACGAATGTAACGGCTTTAACTTTTTTACGAATGTAAGGGCTACATTCATCTCATTTTCCGGTGTCAACGTCGTGCGTGGTCGTCGAGACTTCGGTGCACTGGCGACGGGACTCGTGGTCTCAAACTTGTCTCTGATGCGGTAAATCGCTTGACGGGACGGCGCAGGCAAATTAAACTCCTTTTCTCATATCGTACGCACAGTCTCCGCATTTTCGTACTACTTGTAGGTCTTAAGGATCCTCCGTCGGTGCTCCTATCTCAGATTTCCAGCCATCGTTTAAACTTATAGACAAAAGTACAAATTTTCTACCAGCACAATTCCTTTTATAGGATATTTGGAAGGTGGCGGGATTCGAAGTTACGTCCTCTGGTGATATTATTTACATATTTCTAGAGCATCAAACAAATAAACCGGAGCTTTCTCGAAACTAAACCAAACAAAGTCTCCAAATCGCCACTCTTTGGATTCGATACGCTGTAGAACGGCTTAATTTTAGCCAACCAACAAAACTAAACACGACCATGTCAAATACCTGTTCTAAGTAACCCAAAGTTCTATATACATACATACATACATACATACATACATACTACATACATACATACATACATACATACAATACATACATATACATGCATACATACATACATCAACATGCAACTGATACATGCATACATGCATCTAATACATGCATACATAACATACATACATACATACATTATGCATACATCTACATTATATACATACATACATAATTTATAACTTATTATTATGGAGATTTTTTAATTGAATAGTCAAACTTTTAGTACGAAGGCTCGAAAGTCCTAGGATTTTGTGGTATTAATCCGATTCCCTCCATTAAAACTGTTGGCGTATTCGGCCTAGTGGCTTAGTAGACGCAGTGTTTTTTCCCCCGTCACCTGCTGATGCGGAGGCACTATAATCTCTGACGAACATTCAACATTGCATTTTTTGCAAAAATCTTTTGAATTTACGACGCAGTTTTCATAACCATTGAATGAAGCTCTGACTTTATTTAGAAAAGTAAATAAATTATACTTACAGCTTAGATGTCTTGAGGTCCTTAACTGCCATGAGCCTTTGTAAAGCAATCTGTGACCCGCCGTAAGTGTAAAGCAGCACAAGCATACCCTGAGCCATGATATTGTACATTGTGTAATGCTGGGAGATGTCCGTAGTAAATCTACGTTGAAAATGATACAGTTGATAACATGTGTATTTATCCAATAAAGCCTTTATATAAAGGAAATATCTCAGTGCGTCATAAAAATGTTTCATTAGTTAGTGGACGTTAAAATTCACCTAGGGGTGCCAGGATGCAGCCCTACTAGGCGATTCACAAGCCAAAGATTCATCGACCCAAGACGATTTAAAGCCTTGAGGTGCCAAATGGGAACCAATGGAAGAAAAATGGCTCATTTGTCACATTCAGTTTTAACAGTGTAAGTTGTGCAAAAAAGAATCACGAAATGACTTACTCAGGCACGACCAATCTTCCTCCGTCATAGCTCATCTCGAAGACTTTGGAGATCCCGCCCAGTTGTATGCATCCCACGATGCAAATTACGAAGAGTGTGGTGTACATAAGACATGCCTGGAACACGTCAGTCCACAGCACGGCTTTCATACCACCCTGTTAAGAAACATGACACTTAAAGCATTTAAAAGTTGCTTTTATTGCCATAAGTTGTAAGATTTATAAAAGTATTGTTTTGTTATGTGAGCATTTTTTCACCAGGCATGGAAAGCAAAATAACAGCAAAATAAAACTAATTTGAAGACAAAATATAAACTGGCTATTTAGCCCTTTATGCAATGAATTAATGATTGTGGTGATTATTAAACCGAGGTAGTTGAAAGAGTTTGTGAACTTCTACCTCTTTCTCAGTTACGTAAATTGGATACTGCTGCACTGATTTTAAGGCCATTTGCTTTCTTCTCATTTTTAACAATGCCAAATTGTTGGCATTTTTTCAAGTCTAGTTGTTTTTCTTTGAATGTCCTCTAATTAAGAGGACATTCAACACAATGCTCCTCATGGACATTCCTCAACACAATGTCGTCAGCGCAGTCGAGGTCTTCCAGTACGTTATCAAATTCTCATCCAATTCCAAGTTTACAGTACTTCAGCATTGTTCTCAAAATTCAGTCTTTAATAATATTAACTAGAGGGTGTCTAATAATACCCACCTCTGCATAACACCTGTTCAAATGCCATAGCCGTTATTTGGACAGCGTCTCCATATGACTTGCCCTTTGCTTCCCTCAGACTCCGAATGACGGATATTACTTTAGCGGGAAGTCCATAAAACTCCAAAATTTTTCATAAACAGACTGCTAATGCTATCAAAAGACTTCGCGAAATCTATGAAGTTCAAACAAATGGTTGAACTTAGTTCAATGCTCTGTTCTCCGAAATTTCTTAGTACGGAGATTTAGTTAAAAGTTCCTCGTATTCAATGGAAACCAGCCTGTTCAATCCCTTAGCTTTTCCTCAATGCTTTTATTAACTCTATTTATTAAGAATATAGAAATTTTTTTGGATGGCACTAAAAGCATTAATCCTCCCCAATTATTGCTGTTAGTCAAATCTCCTTTAATCGGGATTTTAATATTTTGGGATCGTTGGATCTACATGGGATCTTACCGTTATATATGCGTACTAAGTTAGCCTTGAAGTCCGAACTCTACGATTGAAAATTAGGCAAGCATGTTTTTTTCAAAAGGTATGGAAATACTGAGTGCATCCAAAAATAATGGTACTCGCTTTATATTAAAATAATTTATAATATTCTTTCTGTCCGTTATCAAAAAATTCAGAAGGTGAACTATTTGGAGGTCCTTGTTGAATTGAACTCAACGTGGTTCGACTCTATAATAAGTCTTTCCACTCACCAGAGTACAGTAAAAAGTGCAGATAGCCCCGATGGAAATGATGGATGTCCACATTGAGAGGTTGGTGACAGCACTAAGGGCCAGTGCTGGAGCGTACAGCGCGACAGCAGTAAACAAACCCTGTTGGCGGTAAAATACAGGGTATAAGAAAGATAATCTCATTACACCCAAAAGATATTTTTGAAAATTAAATGTCAATTATGTTGATGCTCATATAATTTTCCCAAAATCTCTTTTGCAATTTGTTAACCATCCGACCGTTAAAAGTGGATCACGCTTAGTTGATTAAGTTAAACTTTAATATCATAATTGATTATAAATTATTAACAATTAATTAAAAATAGCAATCCTTAACTTAACATTGGGAATTTGACTTTGAATTTTATATATTTTTAAATTTTTAATGAATTTTATTCATTTTAAAGTAGTATCGAATATGGTAATTAATCAAATAATCTTTAGACGTAATATAGAACACTGCCTTTATTCAATCATTTCTCATAAGTCCATAAACATATTAGGTAAAATTTTTATAGAATTTTTAAAAATCGAATTATTGAAGGAGTGAAAATGTGTGTTATCAATTATTGTCATGACTTTTGTACCATTTTATTGCATTTACAGCTACATTTTTAGCAAAATAGACAAGAAATACTACGTTAGGTAATACTGGAACAAATAACCTTGCGTTCAATTTTAACCTAAGTTTGGAGGAAAGTTTAGATAGTAACCTAAAAAACTAGTCGCACTTAGTCACTTCTCCAAAATATGTCTTTTGATAACACTTCCCATGTATTCAATTCCGATGAAAATCGTGGTTATCTAGCTTCTCAAATTTACAATTTCTCCAATAATCTTAATGTTACAGAATTTGAATTTTTTTTATAAGAAATTGAAAGTATCGATTTTTATTTTATTCTGGGATTAGTAGCAGTCATTGTGGTGTAGATTAAAGAAAGTTATAAAATTTGAAATCTCATAGTCATAATGTTAAATTCAGTATTTTGTAATTTAATTAAAATTCATAAGATAGAGGAAAATAATCAAACTAAGAAAAAATATGCATAAGCTTCCAAAAATTCGGTTATGGGATAGGTTTTCGTACTTTGATGAATTCAAGTTTCAAGACTAATAAATATTGACTTACTGTCTGAACTGAGAACATTGCTGAAAGTAGTCTTCTTGTAAGTTTTCCGAATCGCCTCTCAAGATACTAAAAATAAAATTATATTATGTTTTGCTTATACATAGAGTTCTCCAGCCATCGGCAAATATTTAATTTTTTTGACTCATTTGAAGTGCAAATAAAGAATATATTTATAACCTTTTGGATTTAAGCGAGGCCTAGTGGCTTAGAGGTAGTGCTTCGCATTACCACGCCACAGGTCCGGGTATCGAATCCCGGATAGGGCGACGTTGACCCATACTTTCATCCCTTTAGTGGGTCGATAAAATGGGTACCAAGCATGCTTGGGAACAGCTTACCGGGACATGCCTACTTCCCCAGTACCCTAGGTCACGAAAGCTGAAATGGGCACGGCAGGCCTTGTCCACTAATGGGCTGTTGCGCCGAGGAGTTTAGTTTTTTTTGGGGGGAATTAAGCATAAAAACCATGGATCACTAGGATACGACAGAAAAATAAAGCCAAATAAATTATTGTGCGACTTTAGAAAGCATAATCCTCTTTTTCGATTCGGGTTTTTCCGATATAGCGCACTTCTGCCGTTGAGCAAAAAATTTGTAATAATATTCAATGTAGCCACATAAATGTGGCTTAGAATTTTTTAAAAAAGATTTTTCTTCCATTGGATTGACCCAGAAGCCCTTTGGTTTGGAGACCCGTTGTCAATCGGGCCAATTTGAACTCAAACCACAAAATATCGTTTACCATCTTACCACATCATCAACCAGTAGGTTCTGACAGGCTCAAATTTGGGTATGTAAATGTACTCAAATAATTATTCACTAAATTTCAACTCTATTTTTAAACTGAAGTACCTGCGATTACGTATAGAAACAAATATCTCACCTCGTACACGGAAGTGAAGTGATCACCAAAGAACACCGGCAAGAAGAAATAATTACAAAAAACCGGAGCCACGAGGAAAAGCAAGTTGGCAAATGCCAGGTTCGTCCCGTACATGTACACATCAGCTGGTATCCCCATCAGGCTGAGGGCGGACATGAATGTGGCCAGAATGGAAAGGGCCACGGGAAAAGGGGCCAGGGCCCGGCCACCAAGAACGAAGTCTTCGTTATTGTCTGTCTTTCTGCTGGTCCTCTGGAAGTAGACTCCGATCCCCGCAGACACGAGCAGGGCGGCCGCTATAAGGGTGTAGTCAACGGCTCCCAACACTAGCTTTTCGGGCAACATAATGCTAAAATATATAAAAAAAATGTTTGTTTCTACTTTGGAGCTTCAATTTCATTTTTCAATTCACTGAAAAAAATAATGAAACTTTTTTGCAAATGTCTTCTAGTTCTGTTGATTCTTTAAAATCAGATGAAAATTCGCAATGCAGGTTTTGGAAATACAAGGTGGTGATAAGATATATAAAAAAACATCTGGAATTCGCAGCCAAAGTAACCAAAAATTAGACGCGAAACACGCATTCTTTTTATTGGATTGTAGATGAATGTGGCCAGGATGGAGGGGCCACGGGGAAAGAGGCCAGGGCTCGGCCCCCCTTGAGCAAAGTCGTCTTTGTCAGACCATAGCCTGGAAGGCAAGATGGTGTAGTAGCATCCGTTAGCACAAGGCCTTGAGTACCCCGTAAGGGTGGGTGTCCGACTTCTGCTACGAGAGGGCGTCTCCTCCTCAATTTAGGCATGTCGCTGGAGGGAAGGGGCATTTTTCTCTAGACAACCTGCAGCCATGGTACTGCGCTGTGACCTCCCACAGAACTATCGGACCCACTAAAATAACGAGCACGTTCTCCGCATGTACTCAAGACCACACAGATATACATACCTTACCCGGGATTTGAACCTGGCCCACTCGCTTGACAAGCGATGGTCGAAACCACGATACTGGCCGGGCGACCAAATACAATTATTTTCTTTTAACTGTTTTTTCCTGTTAAAATAAGCTGTTTTAAGTACGAACAGTTTTTTTTTCTGTTTTTAATCGCGTGTCTGCAACCAAATAGGCATTGAATCTTTTTGTGGAATCTCTGCGTGCCGAGCTGGCTTAGTTGGGACAGTTGAATCCGGGCACTGTATTAATCCTCGTAAGTGCAGTGGTTAGCATCCCCACTGAACTGGGGTGACTGGGGTATAGGTGGAGGTAAAGTTTCATTTTTTCCTTGTAATTTGTCTGTTAAAAAACGCGATTTCGCGTTAAAATTGCAAATTAATCGTATAAAATAAACAGATTATCTATAATTCATTCAGTGTTCAAACATTCTTAATAAATTTAGAAACTGAATTTTTGATGCGAGACAAGTTTCGGGGGAAAAATATTTTAGCCCCCAAACCCAAATTTAACAAAAAATACAATTTTAAAATTTTTAAAAAATAATTTTTATTATTAAAAATAATCTAAAAAATATTTTGAATATTCAATTTTTAATTCTATCAAATGTATTTTTATGTGTGTGTGATCATTCAATTTTTGTTATCGCTTTCCATAAACATCGATTGGAGTTTTAGCATTTCGCAAGTACGAGTATGTTTCCAAATATAACAATCAGAGTAAAATTAATTTAACAAATTGAATGTTAGTGAAATATTCAATGAGAAGTGTACAAAGACTTTTTACGTAAAAAAAATATTTTTGCATTTGAAGAGTATAGGGGAAGAACCCCTACATTGACCGAGAATCTGCCTGCATCAGTTCTGCTTGGCGAAGATAGTGAGTCCTCGCCTAAACTGGTGTAAAAAAAAATAGTTTTTCCTTGATTATTTTCACGCTTCGCACGGAGTTACTATCTCTATCATCGAGATTAACGCTCGACACTAGTATGACGCTCGAACCGGCGAAGAAGAAATAAGAGAGAAACCGGTTGCCGATCGCTACTAATCGCCAGGAGACCTCAATACGGACAGATTCCAAGTAGATGAAGAGGTTATTCCAATGTACTCTTCAATTATTTTGAATCCTTGGGAAAACATACTAGATATAGTTTAAATAGTATTTTAAGACAACAACAACAAATGAATTATATTTTCGTCGATTGTGGGATTCTGAATCCCCATAAAGCTATAACTACAAGTTTTACATCTACATATTTAAAAATGAAAAAATGAAAATGCATAACATTCTTACGTGTAAATACTATAAATCTAAAAGAGAAATATCCGTTAAAGCAAGCTTTCTGATTCCGTCATCACCAAGCCCGTTTTCAATGCATATCAACATTTTGTCCAGCCATCCTTTTTCATTTATACTGGTGCGTTTAAAACTAACTCATTCTTACATTATGATTAGTGCGAGTGAAACCGACTTAACTTCCTGCAATTACAATTTCCTGTTAGTGTAGATAAGTAGTATAACGGATATAATTTTTTTTAAAGTATTGATCGCGATTGAACTACACTCTCAAAAATGCCTCGTTTAATTAACGGAAATAGTACTTGTAATTTTGTTGCCTGAATATTTCCGTATCAAATACTTTTACCTGATAACAAAACTAACATCATATTATGAAGTTTAAATAGATTTTATAGTTTTTACTTCTTTTATTACTTCTTAATTTTATCACATTAATTATGCTTATATTAACGAACTTATCAATTTTAAACGTAAAATCTTGTCTAAATACAAAATTGGGGATTCTTTTATTTTGCAGAAAAAACACGGGTGGTTGAAGAATCTTCTATTTGATAAATATCAACTTAGGATGTATTATCCATTTCAGGCCATTTCAAACATTTTCCATCGATTCTTTCTGCATACTGAATTGTAAGCTCGGTAAAAAAAAATTCCCTTGTACTTTTCCAACAAACCTTGTTCTCCCAGAAGAACCCAGTCATTTTTTTGGGACTCTCGTGAATTAAAAAAAATTTACTTGGTCTATGTTACCGAATTTAATTTAATTGATGTTTAAAAATGGTAAGAAATGAAGATATTTTTACAATGTCTCATGACAGTAAAGGCAATAACTATTCTAGATCGGGTGAATACTTCTAAGAAATATCAATTGTCTCTACGTATAGCGTATGTACTTTTTGTTGATGAAACCGGCAATTTTGTACAGCTATGATATAATGACCTATTGAATTTCAGCATTGGCGGATTTTGGGCGAAGTTGAAAATTTAACGTCGAGTAGGTATTCGCATCCAGTTGTGCGTTGTTAGTTTGAACTATCGTCACACTAGAGCTATACTGCTATGCAAAAGTTTAGACAATGACGTTTTTTAGCTGTAAAATTTAGAATTGTGATAGTAGAATTACAAAACACCCCTAAACATATTAAATAAATATTTTGAAATGCTATAATTGAAACATAATTGTTTGATTTGCTATAAAATTTTTTTTTCATAAAATAAAATTTTGTATGATGCAAAAGTTTAGACACAAATACGAGATTATGCTAATTTAAAGTAGATAATGGCCTAATTTCACATATTTATAGATGAATTGAATTTGATAAATTGAAAAAACACGATATCCGGTGAACTAAACAGATTTAATAACGATATTGGTTCAATTTTACACCAAAAAAACAATATAGCCACTTAAATATTTATTCAAATCACATTTGCTTCAAATGTACAATTTAACATCTCTAAATACGAACCAAATACCTACCAGTCCATCACCTTAAAGTTTTGGCACGAATTCGTGGATTTAGAGACATGCATTGACCGATTTTCTTGATGAAAAGTGCAGTCTTTCCCATATAAAATCACAAAATAGCGGCATATTATTCTTTTTTGCACTTTAGTACAATGCAGAGATAGTCACCTCTTCAAAAACGACAAAAAAAGTAGTTCATTTTAACGTAAATTCACTCCATACTATTACGAAAGTTCCTTTTTTATACTGAAGTTCGAAATTTCTTGAGAAAAACCGTTTTTTTTTTAACTGTTTACAATTTAACCGGTCTCTTTAGTGCTATTTAAACACATTCGGTTTAACCGAATATTGAAAAATAACCTTGAAAACACCGGTTTTCCCTCTCAAAAACTCTAGCATAAAGAAGGAACTTTCTAATGGTGTGGAGTGAATTTACGTTAAAATGAGCGGCTTTTTTGTCGTTTTTGAAGAAGTGACTATCTCTGCATTGTACTAAAGTGCAAAAAAGAATAATATGCCGCTCTTTTGTGATTTTATATGGGAAAGACTGCACTTTTCATCAAGAAAATCGGTCAATGCATGTCTCTAAATCCACGAATTCGTGCCAAAATTTAAGGTTATGGACTGGTGGGTATTTGGTTCGTATTTAGAGATGTTAAATTGTACATATGAAGCAAATATGATTTGAAATAAATATTTAAAGTGGTTATATTGTCTTTTTGGTGTAAAATTGAACCAATATCGTTATTAAATCTGTTTAGTTCACCGGATATCGTGTTTTTTCAATTTATCACACTCAATTCATCAATAAATATGCGAAATTATGCCATTATCTACTTTAAATTAGCATAATCTCGTATTTGTGTCTAAACTTTCGCATCGTACAAATTTTTATTTTATGAAAAAAAAATTGTTATAGCAAATCAAACAAGTATGTTTCAATTATAGCATTTCAAAATATTTATTTAATATGTTTAGGGGTGTTTTGTAATTCTACTATCACAATTCTAAATTTTACAGCTAAAAAACGTCATTGTCTAAACTTTTGCATCGCAGTGTATACACGATGGCTATTGGCCACGGGCCTCTTAATTTAGAACCACAGTCAAGTGACGAGCCGACATCTTAGTACGCACCAAAAATACATATTTTCCATACTTGACAACTGACGTAAACTTCTTTAGATACTGAGCATGCGCAACAGACAATATATATGCGCATGCGACACCGAAAACATTGCATGCCTTTTTGACTTGCCCCAAAAGTTACGCATGGTGTTTCAGTTCCAAATCGCATGATTTAAATCTAGGTGGGAATAAGTTTGGTTGAATAAAGGCGCACTAAACTTATACAGTAGACAGAGTACACGATATATATCTCTAAAGGAATGCGAGTTTTTTCTTTAAATGGGAAAGTTTGGTTGGGTTAGTTTGAAAAATCGTCAAACTAGAGCTACATGAGGGCCAATTCGCGACTAGCGTCGTAATTTAGAACCCTGGTCAAGTGATGAGGTCGACACCAACCATACGTGAATATTGGCATTTTGTCAAGTCTAATTTCAATGGAATAAACTGTTTTAAATAAGTACAATCTGCGTATGACGTGTTTAGAGTACTCCTGATCGAGAAGAGCGGCTTAAAAAAATTGCAACCGCATTTTATTTTACAGTTTTTCGTCATAAATCTCTTGATGATAACGCGACTGTGGTTCTAAATTACGATACCCGTCATCAATAGCCCTAGTGTAGTTCTAGTGTAAGGATAATTAAAACTAACCCTAACTCTTGATCATAACGTAAAAGATACGAATAATTACTCTCGTGAAATATCTAAAGGCATGCGTTTTTTTAAAAATCTACAGTTGAAGGGAAACAACCGATCGGTATTGAATGCGCTTGGAAAGAAAGATCCAAGATGAAGTTATCCAATGTGGACTGACCTTCAAGGCTGATATGTGAGTTAGTGACGTGTGAGTGAGTGACGATTCCGTAGAAAAAGTCAAATAACATAATTTTTAAATAATTTTTTTATAAGTTTTAGAGATTGTATGTTAATCTACAGTTAAATGCCTACAATTTGAGACTAGTAAAAAAATTCTCGCACTTATCTATAATCAGTAAATGAGATTGAGGGAATGACGACATTAAAAGACTCCCATGATAATTTTAATACTAAAAGTACTGTAAAAACGTTATCACTCATGGATCAAAACAACTGATGGCTGATTTAGAAGCCTCAATCCTTTAAGAATAACATGCAAGTTTAAATTCGATTTCTTAGTCGTCTAGTAAGTTTTTAATTGAACTTAAAGCAGTGTTATAGGAGTGACTCTATAACCCAGGGACATTACATACTCATAAAATTACATAAAACTATTGATGGTAGAAAAACATCAGATACATTTTCGGAAACTGCAGAGCCTAATTAACCATAAATAGTTCCGCCAAAAAGGACTATATATTTAAAACGGCCTTTTATAGGACGTTAATAGTTGAAAATGCATACATGGACAGTGTGAGGGAGTGACAAATCGGGTATATATATATATATATATATATATATATATATATATATATATATATATATATATATATATATATATATATATATATATATATATATATATATATATATATATATATATATATATATATATATATATATATATATATATATATATATATCTCTATTCTCTATTCTCTATTCTCTATTCTTATCTCTAAATCGAACAACGAAGAGAGAAACACAATTTTTTCTTTAGGATAAATTGTTAAAAATAATAGTCGGACAAAGCATCATTTAAATATATTTAATTCATATTCAAATCATATATATTATATGGTATAAGCTAAATAAACGTATAATGAAATCGAACAATATAATATTCAATAATTAAGTTTTGAAGTTTAAAAGGCTCTTATGTACTATAAATAAGGGTGTATTTTTACTTTATATGAACTTTAACAATAATATATATATTGTTTGTATTTTATTATGGACTCAAATTTTTTAAACTAATAATGAAAGTGAAAAAACAATAAAAAAGAATGTAATAATAATTAGGTTATTGGTTATTCCTTATCGCTATCTAAATCGGTAGAATCATCGTTTTCATCTTCCAAATGGATAGTCTGTTGTTTTGAAGGCTTCAACATTTCAATTACTTCATTTGGAAATTTAGTTAATTTTTTCGTGGAAATTGTCGGAAACTAGTTATGTATGGATCAGAAGATATAAGCAAATTGTTTAATTCCTGGTTTGTACAAATCCTTGTCTTTCTCGAGTATTATTTTCTGTACTCTTCTAAAGTCCTTATTCCTTGCTTCTTGTGCTTCCTCACTAAGTTGACCAATGGGAATTAAAGCATGTTCGGCGATTATGGGTCCGTGCATCAGAATTTTATGCACCGAAGTAGGAATTGGGTACCAAGAATATGTAGACACAAACATTGTGGCTGCCGTGTAGCAGTAGATTTCGAATTTGTCGATTTTGATTTCATATCCGCTTAAAATTGTTTGAAATATTCTGTGAAAACGAGTAATAACAGTCTCGTCAATTTGAGTTATATTTGCAGACAAGTTGGAATGTGCAAAGAACCACCTTGAAGTGTTGCCATCATTAAGGGCATGAAACAATTATATGATAGCAGTTACTGTATAAAAAATATATATGGTGGTCAAAGTTATACATGAATATGTTTTTGAAGATTCTAAAAAGAAATGTGAAAATTTCCACCTTAAGGGGACCGGGTAGGCAAAAATTTCAAAAATATCGATTTTTTTTTATTTTAGTGTGGAAAAATAGCTTATACTTTTAACTTTCCATACATACCATACTTTATAAATCTGAGCAGAATTTAAAACACAGTTTAAATTTTTGTAAACGCACCAAGCGAAATTCGTCTGTTATTCAGCCCCGGGCTTTATCTTAAACAGCCTTTTACTAAGCATGCATATTTTGATATTTTTTTAAGTTCCTTTATTATGTTTAATAGTTTTATTATGTCCCTTGCGATTCAAAAGTTTGTGTATATTTTTGAAACGTGGAGTAATTATTAATTGCAATGTTTAAAAGACAATTGTGCATGGATTTTAAGATCTGATAATTATGTATTGTTTATTTGCAACTTTTGTAATTTATGCAGTTCCAAAATTCACTTTTTTTTGCCGTCACAGCAAGTTTTATTTTTAAAACATTAACCAAAAAGTCGAATGCAAAATCCATGCATAATTTTATTAAGTTGTATTTAAACTGTTTGTATAAAAAGTATTAACCAGATTAAACAAAAATTGAATCGCAAGGAGCATTCTAAAAAGGTCCAATAAAACGTTAATTTTTCCACTAAAAATTAAATTTCTGAAAAAATAGTGTTTGTAAATTTTTGAAATTTTGTGTAGTCTTTAAAATTATTGTTATTGAACTACAAAAAAATTTCATGACCACGGACATGACATGTCACGCTCTGTTGACTAACCAAAACTAGAATAAAAAAGAAAATCTTGTATAATTCTTTCTGTACTATGCTCTATAAACTGTATTCCCATTTTCCCCTAAGTTACTTGGTTTTTAAAAGTCTATATTACTCTTAAAAAAAGAGCAGGGACAAGAATGGTTCGTTTTCAGAGTATTCACCCGAGAATGAATAATTATACGAAAAAAAAATCTGCAAACACAAAACGTTTCATGAAAGCATTTAATTTAAAAAAATGTATCAAGAATAAATTGAACACATAATATGAATATGGGTTCAAGACCCAACCTATAAATAAATGTATATTTTTACAAATAATGCAAATATTTAAAAGCAATTAACTTTGTCTATAACGTCTTGGTGTATGGAGGCAGTTTCTCTAGTTGTTTAGGTGAGATCAGAAGCTTGTGTCTTGGTGATTAGGATTTATCTGCAAGTAAAAAAAAATTAGGTTTGTAACAGAATCTGTCACAGCCTGTCTCCACACAACATTAGTGTTCAACGGGCAAAATTTCGCCAAACACAGTATTAATTCTATATCGAACATTTCCACGCTAAATTAGGCTAGTTTCATGTATTTCCTTTCAAAAATTCAATAATTATTTCTTATTGTTTGCTAAATTATTTTATATTTAAAAATAAATAAATATATGTAATATTCCTCTTCTATATACGTCATTTCAAACTGATTTATGTCGCGAAAATAAATTTCTTTTAATTTATTATTTCAAAGAAATAAAGTTTCTCGAGTGATTGTTGTGAATAGCAATAGTGATTTTATTTTAATGAAAATAGCTTCTTATGCTTTTTAAATGAGCATTACAGTGTGCAGTTTTTTAAATACGTGAAGTACTTCTAATTCTAATTTTTTTCTGAAATTTTCAATGCCTTCTAATTTCGATGTGCTAAATTTTTTGAAGCATCATACTTGCATGTAGCATTTGTAGTTTGGGCTATGAAAGTGGGTGACAGACGGACGGATGGACTGAACGATTACAATACCTTCCACATTTTACGTTATAAACGTAGTGTGGAAGCTAAAGAATGTGTTTTCGATTCTATCACCAAGTAATAATAAGTATGAAAATATTGGAACATCTTCGCAAATTAAGAAATTATTGAGAATAATATCATATACATATATTTTTTCTTATTTTATTTTAATTATTAGAAATTACGGATAGATTTAAATGTGCTAATGGTTGTAAAAAAACTTACTTTGAGATCCATATTTTCGAATTTTTACTGTTTCCATTGGGCTAAGTTTACTTTAAAGAACTGAACGATTATAATACCTTCCACATTTTAAGTTATAAATGTAGTGTGGAAGCTAAAAAAATGTTTTCGAACCCATCGCCAAGTAATAATAAGTATGAAAATATTGGAACATCTTCGCAAATTAAGAAGTTATTGAGAATAATATCATATACATATATTTTTTCTTATTTTATTTTAATTATCAGAAATTACGGATAGATTTAAATGTGCTAATGGTTGTAAAAAAAACTTACTTTGAGATCCATATTTTTCGAATTTTTACTGTTTCCATTTGGGCTATGTTTACTTTTAAAGAACCATGTTCGCATTGGGCTCAAGTATATTTCAGAAATTTCAGGAGTTGTACCTAATTGGCAAAGAAAAATAATGAATGAAAAATAATTAAAAATAATTTGTTACATGTAAATTGATAGAAAAGTAACCTTAAATTTATATGCAAAAATATTATTGATATATTATTTAGTAATAATTTGTTATAATTTTTAATGGATTATATCATTATTTAAATTTATTGAAATAATACATTTAAAAATTTCTATAAGTTGGTAATAATAAAGTAATTACTCAATAAAGGTAATTACAATCAATCTTACCTCTAATGCAATTTATGACTATACTGCAGACATAACCAATTATTAAACATACTACTAGTCCGATTGTAGAGAACCACATGTAGGCCACAGGAAACTTATCTCTGAAGCAAAAATATATCTTTTAATAGGTTACTTAAAGCCCCAACAACTGTAGAGTTTAGATTTAAAACATATTTTAAGATTATTGAATAATCATTAAGATAACAATAAGTTGCGTAATAGAGTTTAAAAAAAATCTATCACTTTGATACATGTTAAAATAACGAAATTTGTTCTTAAGCTAAGTGTCTACGAGCGAGAAAAGTGGCACTTCTTTACTGCGAGAAAGTTGCAAGCCTGTGTCCACGATTAAGCAATATTCCTGTATATTTCTCGCACAGAGAGGCTTTGCAACCTTCTCGCAACGATAATTTCGTATACATGTGTCCGCGAAGACCTTACCGATACCGTGGGATATTAGGGTTAGATTGAAGGGATATATATATATATATATATATATATATATATATATATATATATATATATATATATATATATATATATATATATATATATATATATTATATATATATATATATATATATATATATATATGTATATGTATATGTATATGTATATGTATATGTATATGTATATGTATATGTATATGTATATGTATGAGAAACAGTGCAAAATAATAAAAAAATTGAAATTAAATTTTCTGTAAAACCCCCCAAAAAAAAACAAAATGATTAAAGTAAAAAAAACATTTAAAAAATTTTTTTTTTTAAATGCCACAGAAAAAAAAACATAAGGGGAAAATAGGAAAATTTTGGGGTTTTTTTTTTAAAGTACAATATGGGGAATATATCAAATACCAAAAATTTTTTAAAAAATAAAAAAGGGGTAACACTCCTAAAATAAAATTTTTTTAATTTTAATGTGTAAACAGAAACAAAAGGTAACACATTTTTGGGGGAAAAAAATATAAAAAAAATATTAAAACATGAAAAAGTTTCGATTTGAAAAATAAAACGTGTTTTCTTAAAAAGAAAAAAAAAAGTTCAAAGAAAATGGGGGTTTTTTTCTTCAAAAAAAAAATTGTCATTTGGGGTTGGGGACGAAGTTTTGTAAAAGTCCCCAAAGAAATTTTTTAATTCCAAAAACTAGGAAGGGGGAAAAATGTCGACAAGTTTGTTCAAAAAAAAAGTGGACATTTAAAAAATTTTGTAGGGTACACCCCTTGGCGAAGGAGTCTCTCAAATATTTGTATAGAAAAAAAGGGGGGTTAAGGACATCAACCGAAGTTGTATTTCCCCAAAACCCAAAAAAGTCTCAAAAATTTTCTCGCAAGAGAAAAATGGGGCGAGGGGTTGTGGATTTTTTGGGTGTCCTAAAAAAATGGAACAGCTGATTTTCAGACTGTTATTGAAGTTGTGTTGTCAAAAACCTGGGAAAAAAAATATAGAAAAAACTGTAAAAAACGGGGGGTACGGGAATGGTGGAAATTGGGAGGTAAAAAAAAAATTGGGGGCAAACTTTTGCAAGTAATCAAGTTTGGGATTTTTCACATTGTGTGGGAAGTTTATGGGGGCCTTGTAGGTGTCTTTAAAAAGTTGTAAAGTTTAATAATGATAATCAAAAATTTTCAGGCACTGTGTGTTTTTGTTAATAAAATTTTTCCTTCCTAATAATTAATTAAAAAAAAATTGTGGGAAATAAAATTGCGTTAAGAGTGAATGCTAGGAGTGGTATTTAATTTTGAGCGCTTGTTGATTATGTGAGAAATCCTATCCAGTGCTATTCGATAAAAAAAAAAGGTAAACCAGTTAAAAAACTCAATTCGAGGTCCCAAGTGGTGGTTGGGTTTATCGAAGACACAAAGGGGAAAGAGACTAAAACAAAATTATACATTTCGTAAAGTAAAGGAAGGAAATTTTGATTGATATTCTGGTGAAAAAGATGCATGTCCATTGAGTTTGGTAGTGTCAACGGAGGGTGAAGATCATTGACTGAGTTGAAAAGTTCTTTCCAAGCTGAATCTTGTAGCCTTCTTCATCACCCCACAAGAGATTTTCCTTTTTTGATAATACAGTTCAATAAAATGATAATAAAAAAATGGGAATAAAATACGGGAATTAAGTATTACTAAAAGTTAATATAGAATTTAGTTATTATTAAAAATGTTAATTTAGTTGTTTGGATCAAAAATAAGGTCTCCCAATTTTGAAACATGAACTTTTTTCGTTGTGTTTCGAGTTTTGTTTACGTTATAAGTTCAATTACTGGACTAGTTTGTTTAAAATAGTATAGGGCCAGAAAATGGGGAATTTTAATTTGCGGGTATTTGGATAGGAAAAAAAAAAAAAAAAAAAAAAAATTTCTTTCTAAATTGTCTATTTTAGCAATAACCCTGGCTTCGTCTACTGGAGGGTAAAATTTCTTTATTTAGAGGGATGGAAAAGGTACAATACCAAAAACCCTTAAATAATTAGGGGGGGAATTGGGAACGGTTTGAGGGGTATTATTGTATTCGTGGAACGACTTGTTCTAATAATGTGGCCAAGGAATTTTAGGGGATGAAGAATTTACTTTAGTTCGAAGCATTGATACAATGGTAGCTTGGTTTCTTCTGAAGAACCGTTGCTTATGGGTGATGGGAAGAAGTTAATAAATTGTTTAACATTAAAGTTTCTAAGAAATTTAGCAAGGCGAGATGAAGTAAAAGCGGGTTTCTATCAGAACATTTTAAAAAGGCACTTGAATTTGGAATACTTGTTTTAAAAAAAATTACATAAGTTTCAGCCAAGTTTTCATTTTAGAAGGAAAGCCCAAATGTAGCGGGGTAGCATGGTCAAGAAAAACATGCAAAAAATTTCTTCGTGGAATTATAGTAATTAAATCCCACCTACAGTATGACTGAAATTAATTCAAATGGAACAAACAGGTTGAGGGACGTTTGTAAAAGACCAAATTTTTTGATGAGGTTTTTTATTTAATTGACAAAGTTGACAATGTTTAGTAAAAAAAAAGCAATATCTTCATTAATTTTAGGCCAATAGTAATGGGGGGAGGGTTTTTAATTGTATCATTTTATTGATCTGGATGTCGAATTTTAAGTGGCTTCTTCTAATAACTTTCTTCTTAGTAAAAGGGGAAACAATTTTATATAAATTTCTCTTTTAATTACTATTGTGTCATTTACATTTAAATACTTTGGGTTTAGATAAATTGTCTTCAAATGTTTATTTTAATTAATTCTAAATCTGTAAGTAATATGTTTTTTAACATGTGAACAGTGGGGTGCCTTGAAAAAAAAAATCTGCCTCAAATTTTTTGAGAACCTGAAATGTATTTTACATTATAATATACAAATTAATTTTAGAGACCATCTAAATAATCTTCCTCTTAAGTTTTTAAAGATTTAAGTTAAATGTAAAGCAGAATGGTCAGTGTGAATGTAAAATTAATTCCATGAAGAAAGTGAAATTTATTTTATGGTGTCAAAATATTGCCCAAACATTTAATTCAGTTATTGCTAATTTTTTTCATAATCTCTAAGTGTTCTAGAGTGGTATGCCAACAGGGTCAAAAACCATTTCCCTTTTCCCTTTTTTAAGTATACTGCACAGTGTAGAAGATTGCATCAACAAAGATATGTGAAGGGGAGTTTGGGTTAAATAATTTTAAAATAGGTTGGAAATTAAAGCATTCTTTAAGGCTTCAAAACTTTGGGTTTACATTCGGGATTTCCAACCCAAGTAACATCTTTTTTAAGTAATTGATTTAAAGGGTATCTTATTTTAGCATAATCTTTTATAAATTTGGCTTTACACATTCAAAATACCTAATATCTTTGAAGTGCGTTTATCTTTGGGAGGGGTTAATTTTTTTAATTGTTTCTTATTTACATTGTTAGGGGTGATAAAATTCCATACTTAATCTCATAACCAAGAAAGTTAATTGATTTGAGCGAACACACATTTAGAAGAATTTTTAAATTTAATATTTTCTTGATGCATAATTCAAAGATTTTATTTAAATGTTACAAGTGTTCGGCTTTAGATTGCTATGTATGATAATATCATCAAATAATTATAGGCAAAATCGACTTATATTTAGTGTAGGATTCTACGAATTATTCTATTAAATATAGCAGGAGCTTTTTTAAAACCAAAGGGAGTCTTTAAAAAAAAAGTGTATAATCCTCTAATGGGTTACAAAAGCTATTTTTCTCGGTCAGATTGAGCGATAGGAACCTGATGGTAACCAGATGCTAAATCAATGGTGAAAATATTTTGAATTATACAATTTATCTAAGATGGAATCTATCTTGGCAATGGTTCACTGTCTAACTTGTAATTTGATTTAATTTTCGATAATCAATGCAAAATCTTGTTTTATTAGAAGTCTGTTGTTGTTTTGCTCAAACAAAGAGTGCCCTTGGTTTATATATTGTTAAGATAATATTGATTATTAGAACACTGATTATCATAATCACAATGCATCATTAAAGATAAATGGTTTATCATAGGTAATTGTATGTCATAATAGTGAGGAAGGATTACATTATTTTGAGTTATTTGCTTATTTTCACAATTAATTATCAACTTAAATGTAGAACAGCCAGATAAGCCAAGTATTATATAAGGTAATGGACTAGGGTTAACAAACAAGGTAATTGTTTTGGTAATCCTTCCCAAGTTAAGTGAAACATCGACACATTGTTTATTGAAAAGTTGCTATTTGCCTGTTTAACAAGAAAAAGGATTAATCTGTTTACACTTTAAATTATATTTTACAACAAAGTTATTAGGAAATTATATTCAGAGTACTCGCTGTATCTATAATACAGGGAATATTGTCGTTTTGATTAATGCAACTTTTCAATATCAAATGTTCCATATGTCATATGGTGTTTCCTCCACTGGACGAGTTTTCTGTATTTGGGTTACTTTGAGGTGTTTTTCAGTATTATTAGTAGTGGTTTTAAAAGGACATTCGCTCATCCAGTGATAAGCATGTAGTATTCCCCTTTCGGTTACAGTGACGACAAGGAGAAGAAGGTAAGTATTGACTTTGGAAATGATTCGTATGGTAGGTTGGTCTAGGACCTTGTTGCCGAGGAGTGTACGACCTATTGTTGTTGTGAGGTCGAAATCCTGAATTAAGTCTGTTTTGTCCAAAACTATGGTCATATCGGTTAGGTCGATCTGGATTCCATATGGTCGAGGAGTAAAAGATTGATTAAAGTTATTTTGATTATGCTGAGGTCTATGGAACGGTGCATTTGATTGGGGTCTGAACGGTCTAACATTGTTATATCTATAGGGATAAGGAGTTTGATTAGTTTCATTTGCGGGAGAAGGTCGATTTATTTGTTGGAGGCGAATCGCCATATCTAACCATTCAGCTAATGAGGCTGGTGAGCCAATAGTTAACCCTTGTTTTATTGGAAGTGGGACACAATCAGTTAAACCCTGTAATATTAAGTCAGTGGGAAGACCTAATCTCCTTCCAATTTCTGTTTTTTTTTGCGAAAAATACTCAACAATATCGTCTTGCATTTTAAGAACACAATTGTTAAATTCATTAAAAGAGGTTATGTTTGGAACAAGAAAGTGTTCAAGAAGTTTATTTTCTAGTTCAGACCAAGATTGAACGTTTACGCAATAATTTATATACCATTTTAAAGCAGATCCTTTTAAATGACGAGGTAAATTTTTGTAGTTTCCAAGTATGATCGGTATTTAAGTTGTTAAAATATGCTAGATAAGCTTTAACATTAATCCCCATGTCAGGATCAAAACTAATAATCGCTTCGGGTGACATTTCATTAATTGGTAATTTAATATCAGAAATACTATTTTCCAGTTCGTTTAACGTTAGAGTGTTGACTTGGGGAGTCGGTGAATTTTCAACTGTACATAAATTAGGTGTTTCATTATTGGGTTGATTTTTGTGATTGTTCATTATTAATTTCATTACTATCTGTTAGAGTCATATTTTCAGTTTGTTGGTCAGTACTTTTTTGGTCCGCCATGCTCTCGATTGATTTGCCTGAACGCAATAGCATAGAATTTTTTTTTATTTAGTATGAAAAATTTAAATTAAATTGCTTCTTATAACGAATAATTCGGTTATCGAGCATGGTAGAAACTAACTGGCAAACAAACTTCATTACGAAATTAAAATTAAAAGAAATTTTAATTTATAATCTTAATTATTTAAATTTGGTTATAATTAAATTATATCAAATATTTCAACCATTCATCATATCAAATATCTCAAACATTCTTCTATTTCCAATCTCAGGT